>VTPC01006393.1:0-55152 GCA_011009095.1 Ignelater luminosus | reverse complement strand
ATCATCATTTTCAAACTTTGCGTTTCCATTAGATGGCGCCACAATTTCTTTCATGCTTTTAATGTTATATTAGCAACTGTATACAATTGGTATAATTTTCTATACTTTTGTGAAAGACAATGTTATGCCTTTATATTTACATATTTGTTACGGTCAAAGTAATAATTAATCCAGCCATTATGAATAATATCTAGCTATTATGTATAATATCTACCGAATTTGGTCAAAGTGATTAATGAGGCTGTATTAATCACTTTATCTAGCCATTATACATAATATCTGACCAAAATTAGTCAAAGTGATAACGAGACTGTATTAATCACTTTAGCTGGTTATTATGTATAATATCTGTTGGTCTTGGAAAAAGTAATGAAACACAAAGAATTTTACATTATTTTATATTTTCACAGCTTGTCTTTAATTAGTTTTAAATCTGTGCAAATAACAATGTTTATTCTTCTGTCACATTCTTCCACCACTTAACTAACATGGGTATTTATTTAAAAACAATCTTAGAATTATATTTAAAGGGTGCGGTATAAAAGTGAGACCATGAAGCCATGTCCTTATTTATTTTTACAAATGGGACTCTTGTGACATTTTGAGTTACACAAGACATTGAATTTTCTACACTTGCATCTCCTGGAAGTGCAATCGCTGGTGCAGTTGCAGTGACTAAATCCCTGGCCATTTAGATGTAATTCTTTTCTTGCACATTTTCGAATGGTAACGTGTTCTTCCGGAACTTCGTTGACCGACGTGAATGTTTCTTTCTTTCTTTCTTACCTAGCCTATATATTCCTTCTTTTTCGGATTCTAACGTTTCTATCGTCGGCTTTAGCCCGATTTACATCTGGTATTTTCACCTACATTGACAGCAGGATATTTCACTGATGACAGAGCCAACATTTTCCTGCTTCTTTCTACAGAGATTGTTTGGCTGAGATCCTGGCATTTTGAATGTCCTGTATTTTGTTATTCAGTAAAATGGCTACTTGTCCTCCATTTTGGTAGCTGTTTAATTGAGCCAAGGTATCCAAATCCGTACTATTTTGGGTATACTGGAAATACTTGTTTCGGTTTCCTTCTCAGGTTGGTTGTCGTCTTCATTTGATTGTTGTTATTAACTTGTTTGTCGTTTTTTATTTAATATCATATCTAGCTCTTCTTCTATACGAAGTCCAGTCAGTGAGTCTAGACGGACATAAGTATTTATTCCGACTTTAGCTTTGTAAGGACTACAATTTTTTCTTAAATGATATGCTCTGTACAAAGCACCTTCTCGATTTCTTGTGACTAAGGGTACCAGAGCTTACCATGTACGATTTTTAGTTCTGGCCACATCGCACACACACTTCTTCGACGACTTTATTTGCAAACTCTCTTCCATTGTTGCTTTGCAAAATGCTAGGCGCTCCAAAAATGGTAAAGATATCAACCACGTTATATGCTACTTGTTCTGCTCTTTTAGTTTTTAAAGGTCGCGGCCGTACAAATTTTGTAAGGTGGTCTTGATATACCGTTATGAATTTATAATCATGTCTATCAAATCAGTTTGACATCTTGAATTAAGTTCCTTGCCTAAAATCAGCTTCACAATCAGTCCTTTTTTCGGTAAATTTTTCTTATAGCAAGATTCACACACGTTCAAGTAAAGTGCAACAAGTTCATCTGTCACATTTTTACATTTAGTTTTCAGCTCTTTCATCATTCTGACTCGACCACCATGGCCAATGGCGAGATGACAGTCGTGGATTATTTGAAAAGTTTCTTCCAAATGAGCACAATAAATGATTGGCTCACCTTCGTTTTTCACAGGGATTTTGACATCATACCTTGCAAGATGCTGGAAATCTTCAGATGCCTTCTGAGCAGCCTTGTTCTTAGCTTCTTTCACTTTTACTATCAACGATACATACTGATGGCTTGTAAACAACTGGTTATTTTTCTCTTTATTGACAGTAAGTCAATCATCAGCCACTACGTGGCGAGTTTGGCGACGCGCTGGGTAGGAGAAGGGAAGCCGATGTGTCTTCCTCCACCTTTCCAATCCGCAAAAAAATTATTACTTCGACCAACTCATACTAGCTATTATGCATAATGTCTAGACAAAGTGACTACTTTTTTGAGAGAATTATTACTTTAGCCAAATTGTGCTAGCTATTATGATTAATGACTGGACAAAGTGATAAATTAATCACTTTGACTAGCTGATGTGGTCATTATATATAATGACTAGCGATTAGGCATAATCGCTGATTAATTACTTTGACCGTAACATAACTATTTAATTCCTCCATCAATGTTTTGGTGGGGTATAACCATTATTGCTACATATAATATACCTATAATGCTGCGATATTAATGTTTCTGTAGCAGGTCAATATTGTTGTCAATATCTGAGCCAGCTACTGTTATCATTGCTACATGTAGTCTTGATAAAATACAATAGTTCAGTTTTGGTCCAAGCTAACAAAATGTTAACATACTTATATTGGGTCGATATTTTTTTAAATATTGCATCCTTATTGAGACATGGTGTAGACAACATTGTCCCAATGTAATTGTGCTACTAAAGATGCCAACTTTTCAAATAGCAAGCCCTTAATTTTATTGTCACTAATTGACTCTGAGTTAAGTATTTTCGTTCCATGAACACGTTCATTTTATTATTTTCAGTTTCAGTAAAAAATGCAACTCATTTATTGCAAACGGTACTAATTGTAAATGTAGGTCAACTGAGCAAGTACCATTAATAATGGAAATAATAGTACCAACCATAAATTACTACTAATTATTGTTTATGCGTGTTATAATAATTTCACAAGTTGTTTTCATGCTTTTAAATACAAATACAATTAATTATATTTTCATTCAGTTTTGACTCTTGAAACTGCCATGATTAACTCCATAACAACCACCTTAAGTAACTAATTAGTAAGTTAAGGTTTCTTTTTAAGTATAAGTTTTAGATCCATTGCATAAGGTATGTAATTGATGTGATTAATAAAAAGTACTTCCTTATGTTAAAGTTCTATAATTTATATTTCACGACTGGTTTTGCTGATTTTTTACAGAATCTTCAAGTGAAGAATTTCTTTTTAAATTACTCTTCGAAAATTTAAGTCACTTCCAGCAGTACGAGTATAATAGTATGCTATTTTATAAAGAGCGAAAGTTATACTTTTTGTGGCAAATTTGTAGTTAACTACAGATTAACCTCCACGATCTCACAGTCATCATCATCATTAGCCCATCATAGTCCGTTGTCGAACAGGCCTCCTTCAGTTGCCTCCACCCATTATTTCTGTCTTGAGCTGCTGCCATCCAGTTTGCTAGGATTCTTTTGAGATTGTCGGTCCATCGTGTCGGAGGTCTTCCTCGGTTACGCTTGTCTGCCCTCGGCCTCCATTCCAGTAGCTTTTTGGTCTATCTATTGTCAGTGGATCTTGCCACGTGACCCGCCCATCTCCATTTTAGCCTGGCAATATGTTCTATAATATCGTCAACGCCCGTTCTTCTACAAATTTCTTCGTTGCTTATTTTATCTCTTATGCTGATGTTAAGCACTGATCGTTCCATTTTTCGCTGGGTCCGTCTTAGTTTCTCAGCGGATGCCGTAGTGACGGTTAGGGTCTCTCCTCCGTAGCTGAGCACTGGCAAAATGCACTGGTTGGACGCTTTCCATTTTAGATACATCGGGATATCAGCTCTGAAGACATGACGGAGTTTACCAAATGGTGTCCACCCCAATGCGGTTCTTCTCACTACTTCAGATATTTGATTATCTCTATTTATTCTTATCTCGTGTCCCAAATATATGTATTTCTTGACGTATTTGATTTGCTTCTTAGCAACATGCGCTTGTTCACTGGGGACAAGATTGGTCATCATTTTTGTCTTTGAGTGGTTTATCTTCAATCCGACTTTTTGTGCTATGTGCTGTAATTGTTCCAGCATTTCTTTGGCTTCCTTTAGATTATCCGATACGAGAACAGTGTCATCCGCATAGCAAAGGTGACTAAGTTTTTCCCCATCAATACTTATGCCTCTCGAGTTCCGTTCTAGTTGTTTGAAGACGTATTCCAAAACTCTTATAAATAGTTTTGGTGACATTGTATCCCTTGTCTAATTTCGCGTTTGATCCTTATCTTCTTGGTGTCGTTTTGAAGTTTTATGGTTGTTGTGGCATCATCATAAATGCTTTGGATTATTCTGAAGTATGGGTGACTCTACTCTCGTTTAGTGCTTTTAGAATTGCGGGTAATTCTACCGTATCATATACCTTATGGAAATCGACAAAGATCAAGACTAAGGGTCAATTGTATTCGATTGATTTTTCGATTAGAATCTTGAGACATTGGAGGCAATCGTTTGTTCTGTAGCCGGAGCGGAATCCTGCTTCCTGCGAGCTTAGATTTTAGTCTATTTGTTAATATACAGGTATAAAGTTTGTATAGGTGGTTGAGCAAGCTAATTGGTCGGTAATTTTCTAAGTTAATGTCATCCACTTTTTTTGTACAGAAGGATCGTAGGAGAATTTCTCCACTTAGTTAGAATATTTCCGGTGGTCAAACACACAAATTGAACAACGTTTGGATCTTCGTTATTAAATATGCTCCTCCCAGCTTTATGGCTTCCATCACTATACCATCCTCCCCGAGGCTTTGTTGTTTTTCATGTTTTTTAGAGATGGCCACTTTCGTCTACTGAGATATCCGGAAGGTTTTCAGATCCGACGTTTTGTACGTTAGTAGGAGGGAGATTTGTCATCTCTGGTGTATTTTGGTTTTTGTACAATGTTTCATAAAATTCTTTGGCTAAGTGAATTAGACTTTCTCTATCTGAGATTATATTCCCAGTTTTGTCCTTTAGTTGAAAAATCCTTTTTTTATGATTTATAGTTAGTCTCGTCATAACTTTCATACTTCTATATTCCTCAATGGTTTGCAAGATTTCTTCATTTTTATATTTCCTTATGTCTTCCCTGATGGCTTTTGAGATTTCTTTATTTAATTCTTTTATCTGATCGTAATTGGTGCTACTTGTTAATGTTCTGCGTTCTTCCATTTTAGATATTGTTTCTTGACTGATTTTCTGTTCGTTTTTGTTTTTAGGGCAAAATTTGTTTTGTGCTTGCGTTACTGTATCTACTATTACATCATTTAATTTGTTTATCTATGACTCTTCAATAATATAGTCGTTATACGCGTAACCACAGGGATATAATCATACCCATAAAACACTAGTGTATAATGGATTTTATTCACTAGCGGTGTTTTGTTGGTTGCCTATTTATAGATATAAAAAAAAATAAAAATTGTTATAATCTCAAACTATTTATTGTTAGAAAAAAATTTGGACATCGTCTTCAGAGGATCCTTGTATTCCAGATCTAAAACTCTCTTTGTGAAGATTGTTTACTTTCATTAACTTCTACATATTCAAGAATTTGGACATCGCCCCCCTCAGGGGAATCCACCTCCAGATCTTCCTCAGAAGTCTTAGAATAGGAGATAAAACGTCGTATTCGACTCGCACATAATGGGCATTATGTGCTCGTTGAATAATATACTATTATGTCGTTTATGGTTGGTTGGTTTTCTAGGGTATCGTTGATGTATTGTTGAAGAGCTGTTTTGTTCTGAGGGACTGTCCAAATTTTTGGTGCCTTTATATATATATATATATATATATATATATATATATATATATATATATATCATGTTATGCCGTTCTTTATTTGTATTTATTTCCACTGTGGCTCTAATCATTCGATGATTGCTCGCAGTTTTAAATCTGTTTAGCATGGTGACAGCTTTAACAATGTGTTTTTTGTCGATTTCATTTTTGGTTCTGCCGTTCGGGCTTCTCCAGGTCCATCTTCTTTGTATTTTGTATTGATGAAGAAGCTATTCATGTAATATAACCTCCTTTATAGTAGGAATTTAGTAGCATTTCTCCTCTACTATTCCTGCCTGGGGTTGCGAAGTTACCCAGAGCCGTCTCCGAGGGGGCTGTTGTCAATCCGATTTTTGCGTTTAAATCGCCGCATATAACTGTGAATTTTGTTGGATTTTCTTGTGTAGCCCTGTATAGATCATCGTAGAATAGTTCTACTTCGTCGTCGCTATGACTTGTTGTTAGTGCGTATACTTGAATCATTTTAATGGTACATTGCGTGCTCAACTTTAGAGTGACATACGATATATTACTCCGCGAGATATTGATTTTATGGCCATGCTGTTTTCTGTTAGATTTTTGTGTATGAAACAAACCGACTCCTCCTATTGCTTGTTGTTCTCCTTCAATGTGGTAGAATGTGTGACCGGATTTTAGAATGATTAAGTTTTCTCCGTCCCATTAAATTTTTTTCAACTCTATTTTCATTTCCGTGAATTTCTCCTCGGATATTAGTGTTCTGGCATTAAAGGTGGCAACTCTTAGAATTTTGTTTACTGTGGGCTGTGGGTGTTTCTGTTTCTTTTCGTTTTTGTCAAATTTTTGTCCACCTCCCCTAAATTGGCCAGACAGGCTGAGACTTCAGCATGAGATTTTGAATCTTGGATCCTACTCACCTGAGGTATGTTTGTTTTTGAATCTGATATCATAGAGAGCTTGTTTAGCCTTAATCTTCCACGTTGACTAGACGGGTTGGAAGATATAGTGATACAAAAGGTAGTAGTAATTACATTTTACTGGTAAACACTTTTTGGTAGCATCTTAGGATATAATACAAAGAATTTGAAGACGTGGCCAATCTAGTTTTTTTGTCATTTAGGAAAAAGAAGAGACCAAAAGTTATACGTAAGAGACTTCCAGAAATCAGAACACACCCTCACTTCCAAAAACCACCCTTAGAATGGAACCAATTTATTCTGGTTATGTGTAAAATAACTCTTAATGAAAAGTGCGCGTATACCGAATTTTGTTTAAGTATAGCAATAATTGTTATTAATTAGAAAAATATTGGGCCAATCTCTACTATCATGGTTCAAATAAGACTAAAACAGTATAACGTTATCTAATCTTAACAAGAAGAGAAAGGACCATGGTAGATGGTAGCTAGAGAATAGTCAGCAAAAATCGGCCCATTATTTTTTTTTTTTTTTTTGATCAAACTTTAGATGATGTGTTTTTACTTAATTGTCCGAATTTTCTTTTTATTTCTGATAAAATATGTAACTCCTCTATTTCTGTTGCAAGTCTATTGCGTAAGTAGTTAGTAATAGATAGTCAGTGTTTTAGAATTCGAATCTAAAAGCGACGTTAATAGTTATAAATAATAGAACAGATGTTTGCGCAAGCCTTTATTTACATTCCAGAAAGTAAAAAAAAACCGCACAACACTAAATTCATATACAAGTTATGCTTGAACTGCGAACGTGGTCCGAAAGGGGCTGTTTAAAACATTCATCCTTGAAAACACAAGCACCATAACTGTTTTCGTATAGTTTTCCTTTGCAAGAATATTTAGGTAATTTTATTTTAAGTGAACAATAAACATTAATAACGAATAAATAATGTGGGGGGGGTCTTACACATGGTGGGTAATTCCCTTGTCCGACCCTTACTATCTATACAGACAAGACAACTAAGCTAAACCTGTCATTTTAGGTCGAATAATTTTAAATTTGGGTTACGGTCTATAAGCTTGTTTAATAGTAACAAATTTGTAGAAACAATTTGGGCGTAATGCACACGATGCAATGTTGTCTCATAGAAAAATAGCGTTACGTCCTACGTCACGTGTTTTCGTAAATGACATTAGCCAATAATAATCTTTCGAAAGCAGTTTCACTAAAAGTTCTTAATATTTACAGTTCGTTGTCCTTTAGAATGTAATATCTCTTGCTTTAGCTTTAGCCAGAATACCTTAGTCAGAAAGTCTCAGTATCAAAGTATGAGAATCGTATTTTAAGTTTCACATATCTAATACCATTAAATGGATCAAATGTAGCTGCCGCATGTAACTCAGATTGCGGAATTGTGTCATGTTGGCCTCGGGCCAAAACACTATATGGATGGTACTTTTGTATAAAAGGACATAGATAATCGTTTTCGTATATGTTTTCTATAACAATTCTAGCGTTTACATTACTTGAAAGCTCGAGACAAGTAAACCTTGCATTTGGTTATGTTCGACTTCAAACTTAAACATTATTATCATTATTATTCAACATATAGGACATTGATATTACTATTAATTGTTTCATCTTCCTTACTATAGCAATAAATTAATACGCCGAATAAAAATTTCATTGTGTTTGTCATCGTAAAAGTGAATTTCAATTACTTATTGTTAAGAAAGAAGCTCGTGTAGTGTTTTATCAAAATAGTAAATCTATTGAAAGCAACAGTATTAATAACTTACTAATTACTCAAATACGAAATTATGACTTATGAATTAAGAAAACAATGGGCGTGTTCAGAGTGACAACTCTCCCAGCGGCTGGCGTTGTCAGCGTTTGTATCAGCCCTAGATATTAGCTGCTCATCTAGCTATCTATTAGTGTTGTTCTATGGCAGCTGAATTGTGCAGTTCCTATTAAAGTTGATTTAGAAAATTATCAATACAATAATACATAAAAGTAAACGAGAATTATATTCAGAAAGTATCAAATATAATGCAGATTGGCAAATTCAGATTAGTCAACCAATTGTAAATTTTTAATTCAGAAATTGTCAACTGTAGATAAAAAAGAAGACCATAATGAAAAAACTCACTTTCCTACGTTGTCTCCTTTTGATTTAATTACTTTTAAATAAGGTAAACTTTAAGAAAGGAATTTTAAACTTTTCTTTATTTAGTTTTCGAGTTACAAACACAAATAGGTATCGGAAAAAACTTCAAGTAGAAAACGTGAAACAAGAAATAACAGAAACACGTCTAATTACATAAAACAACGGAGAAGGTACAAAAATAAAGTACATGGAATAAGGAGTAACGACCGGAAGATTAACCACTTAAGTACCTAACGTAAGAATAGAAAGAAATACAAACCGACGACCTTTCCTGCATGTATTATTTTCTTATACGATCATTATTCAAAGGAAAACAATAGTGAGCTTTCAACACTGTAATTGACTAAATAAGTGTTTTTTCGTGTTAATAACATACTTCAAAGAAGTTAAAAGTGTTAAAAACAATTAAAGGGTTTTATTAAAGATTTGTGCAATGACAACAATGTAGAAATAGAAACGAAAGATACAAATCGTTTAGAACTTTTTCTTAGAACCTGACGCAATAGCCAAACTTTATGTCCTTGTCCTTACGATTTTAGTCTTCAATCTATAGACATTACAATCTCACTAATGAGGGATTTAAACCTGCAATCTTTTACAGTGTAGTTTGTAAAAGTTTCAATTTTGTTTGTAACCATATGAGTTTGAATGAAATAGACCTAACTATCAGTAGTACGTATGTACTCCATGAAGTGTAAATGGGACAAGTATCAGTGCCAATTTAGGGGGTTTAGGTACATTACAGTATACCGGTAAATGTGTATAGGCAAATGTTATGGTGGACAATATAATGAACAATGTAGTAAGTAAAACTAGGGAATCGATTATCATAGGGAATCCCCCTACTTGAATTTTATTATGAATAAAAAATGTAACCGTCAAAAATGAAGGTGGAATACCAACTTTTATAAGAATAGCTAGTCAGTCGCATATTGATGTCTATTTCTGCGCAAAAAATTGCAGTAAATATTCGGAACTGGCAAGTTTTACCTGACTAGAACTTATCAGATCACCGGTACATATATTATGAGAAAACAGGAATAAAAGAAGCTGCCTGACGTAAAGGGGAGGCCAAAAGGATAGTTGACAGCATTAAAGGGGCATACCAGAATTCTTCAAGAAGTTGCAACTTGGAGTCCAGAAAGACATACTATTAGTGAACCAAAAAAAATAGTTTCTCAAAGAGCAATGTTTCTCAGGAAATCATCGCATTTCGAGAAGTGCTGAAGGCGCAGATAACATTTTCGTGGATCATATAGAGGAGTATAAAACTGCAAAGAAAAGCTTGCGAAAATAATCACCAAATTGAAGAAGATACGCTAGGATACGGTATATGAAAAGCTGAATCTACATATTTGCTCAAATTGTTATGGAACATATTACACGACGGCGTACTAAGTTTAGATCTTCCTGCAAGATCCAGTACCATAGGTTTGGCAGATGTCCTGGCGCTTGTAGTAAGAGCAAACGATAACCATAAGCTAATGGACAAAGTGGACGATAGCATAAACAATATTACCAAGTGGATGAGGTAATGCCATCTCCGAATTAGCCCAGAGAAAAGTGAAGCAATTATCCTAAAAACATTCCGCATAGGCAACACAAGTTTTTGCCAAAAAAAAGTGAAATAGTCACATATAAATGGCATGGCAGCCCAAAAGGCAGAAGACAAAGCTGCTAGGCTTGGGCGTTTGATACCTAACATAAAAAATAAAATCAGAGATTACTGCTATGTTGAGTAATTCTTTCCACAGTATTGTATGGATCATCTTTATTCTACCCTGCTTTGGAAATAAAAAAACTTAAGGAAACACTGGGAAGGAACCAAAGAATTGGGTTTGTTGAGAGTACAGAATAACGGCAACAGTTCCTATAGACTTACTTGCGGGCAAAAATGAAGTAGAAACATTGAGACAGGAGGATACGCATATAAACCTGGAAAAGAACAAAAATGAGAAGCAAAGCAGAAAAGACGCAGTGAATTAGAAAGTTATATTTAACATCCGGGCGTGCCTTAACTGCACACACAGGAGGACTAATTATTGGTTGACGCCGGTACTGATCAGTCAGGGGTCCTTTCGCGTGTACACTAAGAGGAAGAAAAAGAAGAGGGCAACATCTAACTACAGACGCCATAATTGAATGAAATATGAAAATTGGAACATAATATGTATATCAGATGATAAAGGTTATAGAACAAAAGAAAAATAGGAAGAAAGAGCGAGAAAAGAGAGAGATATGAGATGTGGTAATGTCATTCCTTGACGGTCAAGGTGTAATCGTAGAGGAGAGGTGTTTAGTAAGAATCTCACGCACCTGCATGTACGGGTATGCAGGCTTCCATGAAAATTCTTCCCTTAAAGAAAGAGATTGATAGATCGAAAGCTTTCCTTGATCATCATGCTCAAATCACCCCTTCCACTGTAAGTTCACTTCCTCTGACTTTGGTTAACAGTATCGTTTTGCTTGATATTTATCTCGAATTCAAATATTCAACTATAGAATCAGAACTATTTCCATCACCAACATTTCTGCTAGCTCTGATAAGTATTATTATAAATACAGCTCTTCAATGTTATACACCAAAAAGGAATAACAGAGAACATCGCCGTTACTAAAGTTAAGACTTAACGTTCTATTGATTTTAACCCAATTACACAACTTATCTAATAATATATCGCATTGCTCTTTAACACATTGCTCTTCATTAGTTACTAATTTAACAAGCAACAGTAGCTCATAAATTTTAAAAATGAAGACTTCATGTTTATATTTAACGTTATCTAAATTTTCATTAATGTTTGCGTAAATTCTACACGCCTACAATTGAAAATATGGATTAAGTATAACCGACAGATTAACAGAGGTGAAAAGGTCACGCCTTCAGCTTTCACGACGCCGATAATTTTATTCACCCCTCTTTATGGGCATTCGCATTAGATTTGTATCAAGACTTCCTCAAGTGTACAACGAAAAGTAGTAAAGAATTTTTATATGTAGGTAATAGTATTTTCTTAGAAAAATACACAGAATATTTGATTTAGCGTGTGGGATTCAAAGTAAGCCGTGATTTATTTCTCAAGATATGTAGCTTATATGTGTGTGTAGCAATATACTCGTTTTTAGCCAGTCACGGAAGATTTACTGAGTACTACATTCAAGAAGATATGCAGGACAGATGCAATTTTGTCTTTTAGTTTTTGTATCGAGTACAACGTGCACTAAAGATTTCCAATTTATGATCGCTATGAGTTGAAACCTGAGAGTTTCAATAATTTCATATTCATATCATATTTTAGAAAATTTGATTAAAACGGATTAAAGCGTGTGTGTCTATCTTGTGGTAACCTGTTGGTCATTGCTAGGTTATTACATTAAGGGGTCATATTTGCGTACATCATTACAGACGGGTAGACAGAATCAAAAAAAGAGCATTGATCAAAAAAGGTTAATATGGTGATTAAATCGAGCTTCGGCCTTCACCTAGCTTTTCACCAAAGCACCTGTGACGGTTGACTGTCTCTGTTTGCCCTTCACCACTGTGCACGATGTCTAACGGTCAGTGTTTCCTCTCCAATAGGAGGTTGTTGTTAAACAATTAACTATACAATATAAGAGAATAAACTTTATTTAACATACTTATTGAGTACAGAAATATTAATTTAAATTAATGCTAATGGTCCACTCTCTTTAATGAAGCGTAGTCTTTTTCTAACACTCTCCATCAGCTCTTGGTCGGTAGCAGCATTTATTTTGGCTAACTTCTAAAAGATTCTACGCCTTAATTGCTTTTTATTTTCATTTTTTCATCCGTTATCATAAACTTTGCTCAACAGAATTGCCCGAAAATCTTTGAAGAGTTATCGTTTTTAGACTCAAAGGCTATGTTGTCTTCTGGCGTAATGGCATGATGCCAAGTTTGACCAAAACATTGTATCATCCTAAGAATGACATGTGTTAAAGAAACCAACCCATTTTGATAGATATTCACCAGTGTAACTTTCTCTATTTAACGCTTAATTCCTAACTCGCTATATATATACGGTCAAGAAATTCCAGCTGTTGAAATTACATACCACACTATATTACTTTGTCGGAAAATCTAGTTTTAAAATTCACATTATGTGGGCAATCATCGATATTGTCAGTACAGTAGTACCTAGCAGTAGTTGGGGAGGTTAAAGTCCAGCAAATAGTCCTTTATAAGTTCTTTTTTACTAATCTCTCACCATCTTCTCAACAACATCTACTTCCACGTACTATTGTTTCCTCTGTTGTCTGCCCGAACCTACCTGACTCAACCCCTCCTTTGTTAGGGTAACGGCCTGAAATGTCTTAAACCTCAGCCTTTCATAACCCCCACATTGTCCCAGAAAATGGAAAGACGTTTCATCATCATTCCCACATTTAGGGCTTGTTGGGTCTTCCAACTGAGCTATCCTGTCGTGGTCGGTTTTAAATCCCTTTTCAAGCAATAGCCCTGTATCTCACATTCTGAGGTAGGCTGCCACTTCCTCTTTCCTTATGGAGATTGGGAAGGCCAGCAACCCTAATAGAACCTCAATTGCAATTGTAGAGGTACAATAAGGATGTATCGATTATACACAGACAGGCCAGGCGTCGTAGCT
Source organism: Ignelater luminosus (assembly GCA_011009095.1). Taxonomy (NCBI): domain Eukaryota; kingdom Metazoa; phylum Arthropoda; class Insecta; order Coleoptera; family Elateridae; genus Ignelater; species Ignelater luminosus. Next base: position 41,779 of record VTPC01006393.1, on the reverse strand, counting down.
TGGCCAGCCTTTGGGCGATGGTGGTGCGCTCTATATTAAGCCATCACACCACTGAACCATATAATACTCTAGGTCTGATAATTGGGGTTTAGGCTATCTGAGAATTGATTCCCCCAAAGCCCACCTACCACCTGACTTAGTTGCCAGACTGTTATTGTCAAATTGGCTACCATTTTGTCGACACGTGACTTACAGTTTAATTTCCTTTCCAAGGTCACCTCTAAGTACTTGACCTCCTGCGCGAGCGGAAGAAGTCTACTGTACAATATGGGTTCTCTTAAACCGTCCAGTTTCTTTCCTTTGATGAAGAAAATTCTTTAGTTTTAGATTGATTGATCGAAAGGCTATTCTCATTACACCATCTTTCTATGATCCCGCAAGCCACTTAAATTCAATCACAGACGATGTTGAGAAAGCGACCAGTGACTAACAGTAACCCGTTGTCTGTGTATGCTTGAGCAAGAAAACCGTCTGCTGGTAAGCGCTCCAATAGACCATCGATTATTAGATACGAAAGATGGGGTAAAAGGTAGCTACCTTGAGGGCAACCTCTTTGTACCCCAATGTCTACATCGCAAAGTAGCTTTAACGCTCCTTTATTCTAGTGCAGACTTCCCTAGCTAACTAATGTGGGTATCCCATTGTCATTTTCCTTAATTTTCAGGTTTGTAATGTATTTTCTTTGTCAATCTCATTTTGACAAACATTTGTCTAAATTTGTCACCCTGCTTGGAACGGCCCTGCCTACGGTGACTAATAGTCAGCTTCGCCCTCAACCGAGTCACCTATGGTGTTTTTTCCTCCACCAAGTCACCTGCGGTGACCTTTACCCTCCACTAAGCAGGTGTTGCTAAACAATTTAAATGTCACCTTTAATCCATTACGCATCTTCTACCGTCTACAAAATCCGCTTAACGTATCAACTTCTCATTCTTCCTTTTCAAGTATATGAATTTATTTACTTATCATCTGCAAAGTCGTGTCTGTGATGAAATTTGATACACATATTGTGAAACACCCTGTACCTTATAGTCTGTATTTCTTCTTGATATATTTTCATGTTAGTATGGAAATCGTGAAATCGTAAAGAATGAGTACCAGTCACAAAACTAAGCAATTTTTAGTACCTATCTACTTGCTATTAAACTAATAACTAATAAAAACTATTTTTGTCGTAAAGATAACCCTCGAAAATAAAAAAAGAATTTTTAAAATAATTATGAAAAACTTTTCTGATATACCTAATATTATTAGAAAAGTATTTCAATCCAGCTTTTAAACGGTCACGAGTTTGGGAAATTCTGTAACTGTTATGGAAGAAAAGTTAATGGAGAAAATTCCGAACGCAACACAACGTTCACAACCAAAGCCGTAAGTAAAAGTTCTGTTTTTAATTAAAGCAACTGGTTTTGATTGAATTCAATTGTAAGTTTATGACCTGCAGTAACAATAGCTCGGGCGAGTCTCTTCGAAGGATGATTATTGTTTGCCCACGCTATTTCCTCCTACCTCCAGGCTCAGAGGATTGGCAAATCCCATTGTCTCATCTCACATACCGTTACTGTTGAGGATTCTGCACGATCTCGTTCCTTTTGTTCCACTTATACCTTCCGACTATCGGATTGAAATTTAATTTTCATAAATAATAAACAAACGAATGCAATCGGATCAGCATCGTTTTATTCGGCTGCACAAAAGTGGATCTCCGGCGAATCCTGTTTCCAAAAGCGCAACGTCATCTGCTTTTATAACGGTGAAGAAAAACGTTAATAGTCCTCGAGGAGTTTCATTCGATTGGCTGAATGCTACACTCCAGATTTTTGACGACCGCTTCATGGTCTCGAGCACGTATTTTTGTATGCATAATAGATTTTTACGGCGAATTTTTATAAACGTTCTTTACCCTAAAAATTGAATTTTTTTAACTTAAAGTTATGATACCCATATAACCTTATGTAATCTTATCAAGATTTTCCCAAAGGCCTCGTTTTGCTTCTCTTCGGTATTATTTTTTTGTATGAAATTGTTAAAATTTTCATATAGTAACACGAGGAACCATAAAGAAATAAATTTAATATTCGTGTTGATTGTTATATACAGGACAGGTTCGTATTGGAAGGAATGTGTTAGATTTATTGTTTAATATTAAGAAATTTATAGTCTGTATTAAATCGTGAACAATTTCAAAAATTGCCTGCCTTTAGAAACGTTCAAAGGATATTACAACAAAAGATTTATGGATAACACAATAAAACACAGAGTGGGTGAAGTTCATAACCTCATTTTAAGCTTGGAGGATAAACAAGCATTAAAAAACTGTGTGGTAGGTCTAGTTTTTGTGCGGTTTTGGATGTTCCAATGATGCAACAAATGATTTATAATAAATTACCTTATAAAATACTTTTAGTAATTGATTATCCGAATGGGTACCTATTACAAAAAATTAGCCAAAAAAAATTGTGTTTAGTAGATCTGTGGAGGAATGATATAATGGAATCAAGTTAAAATATAACTGTGTTTGTTTAAATAATTTCAATTCGATTATTACTGTTTTTATTGTTGCGTTTCTTTTTTAGATCCTAGCGAAACCTTCTAAGATAAAACGCAACCAGGTTATGTATCAAGTTTCAGACGACAAGATTTTGCTTCTAATGTCTCTCTGATTCTAATGTTTTTCAACGTAGTTATTATTACATTGGTAATGTCTCTGGCCGTTATTTTTTTTAATTCCTTAGTAAACGATTAGATTGTGGCTTTTCATGGCTATTGGTTAAATATTGCGAAAAAGTGTCACAGAAAAACTAAAATTACTGCCACAAATTAAAATTATATTGTAAGTAAGCCCTGCAATGGCTTTTGGAATTCATTCGACTTATTAATTCCGTGAAGAGTTGCAAAACGGTGTCCCAGAAGAAATAAACAAAGTTATCAAATCAAAAGAAGATGTTTCTAGTCGTGAAATAGCAACCTAAGTTATGTTTAATCAGTGTTCAGTTATTTTGGTTATCAGAAAGTGTGCTGAAACGGGAAAAACTGACAGCAACAAAAAACCTCAGTTCGCGAGCATGCTATCTTAAGAAAAGCTAACCTGACCGATAAAAGTCCTATTTTCACTGAATTAACTAAGTTATGGTACAAAGTCATGAGTAGTAGTAAATGCAGTTCCAGTTGAGTCCAACACTGGTTGGTTGTAGACTAGGAGGATGTAAACCATTTGTTTCCGAAAGGAAAAGTGGTTTTCCTTTGAAGTGGGCTAAAAACATAGAAACTGGACTACAGAGCAGTGGCAGAACTTTTCAGCGATGGATCAATTTTTAATATCAACACTCATGGTAGAAATACGTATAGAAGATTTAAACGACTTTCTAGAGAATGTATACTCCCTACAATTAATCATCCAAACACTGCCATGGTATGGGGTTGCATGTGTGCCAAAAGCGTTGGTTGACTACAAAATACTTTGAAATACTAAACAATAATAGAAAATACAGAAACAGAATCAAACGAATTTCTAGATTAAGTTTGGCATCGCTGTATTTCAAAAGAAAACTTAGGGAAAACTTTGCATTATGTGCCCAAAACAAAATCGCTAGGTCTAATCTACTTTACCGACTGCTATTTTCAGTTTCTATAATGCAAATTTTTAATTTTTGAGAAATACAAACTTAATTATTTGCTTTATATTATCGGTGACTGCTTTTTATAGTTAAACAATGTATCTAAGGTATTTGCTTTGAATAGAATGTTCAAAATAAATTTTCTTCTACTCCAACTATTTAAACTTATCAAAAGAGATTGTTTGACCATAAGCATTCATATAAAATATTCAGTTAAAAATTTTATTTTCTTTCTTAAATGACCGATGAGAGAGTCGAACGTTTCGTAGCACTTACACAGTTGCATTATATTCAAAATTTAGACTTCTGTCTACTAGTTCGTTTCATAGAAGATCCTCGTTCAGATGCTCCAGAAAATAAGGTAATGTCATGCATGAAAATCAAATTCTAAAAGTTGCAGAGCCAAACATTTCAAATAACTCTAGAGAGATGTTACCAACAAATAAGTTAGAAGAAATGCATAGTGTTCAAAAGCCAGAAAGATGCATCCACCACATATTTACATCGATTCAAGTCGTGCTTGTAAGCTATAACCATTTTAACAGAAGTACATAAATACAATGCAATTAGAATTTATTAAATCATTTCACAATATTACCTCCTTGTTTCCGAAAGGATTTTCATAAAACGGCTAAATATTTCATACAGTAAATGACATTGTCGACTTTAATTTAATACCAACTACTTCTCGTTAAAAGCTACTTGAACTGAATAATGAAACGGTTAATAAAATGTCAAAAGAGAACATTACACCAAATAAAGTCAAAGGTTAATTACATCGCAAAATTAACAAGACAAAATTACTTTTCAGAGAAAATTTTAAATTGATAATTAATAAATTATTATTAGCAACTTCCACATTTTTTAAATCGTATTTTCAGTTTTCTTTTCCTCGTGCTATTTTACAGTCGAACGCGTTCCTTTATTAAATAATAATGTTCTCTGTTGCATAATGTAATTTACACAATAGGAAACAAATAATTTACATGTGCAGTCTCCTGAGAAAGTAAAGATTTCAAATATGTGTAAATATTATTAAAGATACCTAACAGACAGAATAAATCCAAAGCTTATCTATCTTATAAGAAAAGAAAAAAGGTAACGCGTTAGGGATAGTGACAGGTTTCCCATGCGATATCCGAACAAGGAAATCCTTTCAAGAATGCTGTAATCAAAGCAGTAATACTAGAAGAAGCAATTTAATAGTAGACCTCATGAGACTACTTGATGTAAGAATGTTATTATGTTACTTACTATGTAGTACAAAGAATTTCATTTTAAAACAGTTTTACGAACAGACGTGGTACACACTTCAGCTCATTCCTTGTGGGAAGTGTTCTATATTTTTAATTATTTTTTTACAACGAAAAGTTGTAAATATGAATTTACACGGTGAATTAATCGAAAGCAGATAACGCATTATTATCCAGATATAACAGCCACAGAATTCGAAATTTTTGAAACTGGCTGTTTCAGCACATTGTATAGCATCAATTAACAAGGCTATTCACAAATGAAGTTTTCAGATTATAAAGTACCAATTTAATTCTGCCGCCGAACTGCTTAAATTTATTGTTTAATGATCCAGTAAAACCAATTTGTCTATTATCTTCCGTTTAACACTAGATCTTTCGTATTTGTTTCTTTAGGTACAATCTTTCAATTCACGAACAATCTTCTCAAATGTAAATGTTCTCTAAAGATGCCATACAATATGTAGCCGTAATATACAGAATACAATAAATAATACACTAAAAGCTATAAAATTTAAAAATTATTCATTTCCACGTTGGGCACCAATTAGGATAAATAGAAAATCAGTGTTATGGGAAAATAATACTACAGAAAGATGAAATGACTGTTTCTACGCAGGAACAACTCAAATTCTAAAATAATCAATGAGGTAATTAACTTGATAAACACACAACTATATGCTCAGCGTTAGGTTCGCCTCAGTTTATTTGGTGCCCCTGCTAGTTTTCATTTTGTATTTTTTTGCTTGAATCAGACTCGGTTTTGTCAAGTTCATCAACCAATAGCAAATGTAACGAATACTTTTTCAGTATTTGAACCATAAGACCGATCTGTATAGATCAATATTGCGAAACTGTTCTGAATCTAAAACTCGACTCAGAATTTTATATTTAGAGCAATATCTTGTTCATAAGGAATATTTTATATAGTGATACATAAACTTTTTGTCGAAACTTCAACAAAGTTTATTGAAGACACAAACAAATACAACACTCCGTCTTATTTTTAAAAATAAGATTGCTCTTTTTCTGGGCAGTATAGATTGATCATTCTAAACACTTTATTACCTATTTATAATAATAAAGTTATCTGACGAGTTGATATGATTTAATTCATGAACCAAATGTCATCAAGTTTTCAACAAGATCGGAAGTATTTTATTTTCCCAACTACGCAACTTAATTCTCAGGTAAGAGTTTAAGGACTTATCAAACCTTTTATAGCATTTATTACATTTTTATTGTGCACTTCATATAAGAAAATCTCCAAAGCTACTTTAACCTCGATCTTGATCTGTCTCACGAGTTTATTCTCTGTTCTATATTCAGGTTTATACAGTTATTCGCCGTCTTCCTATACCATCTCTCCATGTCTCTCTATTTTCCCTGTCTTCCATCCTTATCCTAACTTCATTACTCCACGACCTTCTTGCTCTTCCTTTTTTTTGTGTTTTCCTGGCGGATACCATTTTAACATTTTAGCTAGTAATCTGTTCTCATTCATTCGTAGAAGGTGCCCAAACCATTTGAAGCTTGGGCATTCTATTTTATCAATAATCGTGTAGTGTGCTTCCATTTGTCTTCTCACTTCTTCATTCGTATCCTTTCTAATCTGTATATTCCAGCGCTTTTTGTTAGATAATCCATTTCTACAGCTGTCACTCTTTTCTTCATTTCTTCATTCGCTGCCCAAACTTCCGAGCCATAACATAGAACTGATTCTACCAAAGCAGTACCTATATTTTTTTTGTTTCCTTTATAGTGTATTTATTCCACCATATTGAATTTAACGAGCCAGTTATTTATTTTCTAGTCTGTTCTATTCTAGTTTACCTGGTTTACTTGTATGTTGTCGTCGATTAGTATGTTGAAGTAGGCATCAGAGTTCACAGCCATAGATACTCTGTTCTGTCAAAGTTAATATTTAGTTCCCATTCTTATTATGCTTTATTTAATCCCCTGATCATAAATTCAAGGTCGTGGGCGTCTTCTGCGAGAACCACCTGGTCATCGGCAAAATGTAAATTATACAAGTAATATTCATTTATAGGTATTCTCATTCCTTGTACTCATCTCTTTCAGTCTTTTAATGCACATTCAAGGTATAAATTAAATAGAATCGGGGAAAGAGAGCAACCCTGTCTGAATCCTTTTGAAGTTGTTATTGGGGAAGACAGGTAGCCATCCTGCTTTATTCTACATATATTTTCTATGTATAGTTCTTTTATGATGGTGATTATCTTAGGCTTTATTTCTAGTGTTTGTAGTGTTTCCCATAATTTCTTCTGTGGAATACTATCCTATGCCTTTTCTAGGTCTATAAAAGCCAGCTGTGTTTTTTCTCTTGTTTCTCTTCTAATATAAACAGATTATCAATACATGATTTTCCCGTCGTAAAGCCACTGTGTTCCTCACTAACTCTCTCTTCAATTGTTCTATCTCTTGGCTTTATTATTGTTTGTGATTTGTATAAAAAAATTGCTCTTTTGACAACAAGCTACAATTTAAACTTAAATGCTATTTCCGTGTTTTATTTTTGCGCTATCGTGATTAAATATGCCCAAATATTTAGGTAGTTCTGCACATGTTAGCAACATTACCTAGAAATGACGTCATATCAGTCAAAGACGTGCATTGTAAATTTGGTTGCATAGAGTGTAGTTTTATTTAATCACAGGCTTTTAGATTACAGCATTCAAGACTCGACAGCTTACCTAGTTTCAAACTGTCATTTAATATCACTTATTCTCCATGGGCTCATATTTTTGTAATTCGAAATTTTATTGACTTACAGAAAACGAGAAATTTAATTAGCAAATTCTCCAGATTAAGGAAAATTCAATTTAACCTCACTTTTAGAATTACCATTTTTATAAATTTAATTAAATTCTTACGATCTAAATACCTAACAAATACCTACATCTTTTTTGGATTTCCTTAATTTCTTTGAAGTGCCGAGACATTACATTGCAGATATTTCAAAAACATAAGAGGAAGCCGTAGTAAATAATGTCATGTTTACAGGGAAATGTAAGATTTCTATAAAGGGTTGCTCTAGGTCGTGTGTCAGGTACCGGTGATACTCTAGTTTTAACGTTTCCTAGAGGGAATTAGTATGGGAAATTTGAAATATGCCAAATAGTTCGTTCTCGAATAAAAGTCGGTGAAATTAATAGTTGCAATCGATAGATAAGATATTCTAATGTACTGTCCAAAAATATTACCTTTAATAACAATCCCAATTCTTCAGAAATTATAAATTCATTAATTACTTGCAAAACACTACTTTAAAAGCCGAAAACTGAAAAGTCGACGCGATTTGCCTCCGTGGTTCAATGGTTATTACTGTTTGCGAAACCGCACGGGCTCTTCAAATGCAAGATCGAACCCCGTAACAAGCAAGACCTTTTTTTTAATTTTATTTGTCATTAATTTTTAATTTAATAACAATTTAAATAATTTGTTATTATTCTTGTATTCGAAAAAGGTACAAGAAATAATAAATTAGAAATGAAAACTGATGAAGCTTTTTCATACTGCATAGAACAAAAACCAATTTTTACAATATTAGTACAATATTAAGGGTAATATTTTTGGACAGGACGTTAGAATATTTTATCTATCTATTGCAACTAATAATTTCATCGACTTTTATTCGAGAACAAACTATTTGGCATATTTCAAATTTCCCATACTAATTCCCTATAGCAAATGTTAAAACGAACACGGTGTCTGTTCATGGCAGTAACTGTTGACGACTAGCTTGACGATGATTCAGTAAGACACTGACAAGTAGCTATTGTTGATGCAAAACCACTTGTTATTGTTGAGTGTCGCCATTAAGAGATAATTAACACTTCGACTTAATTGACAGTTAAGTCATCCAGTGGTCCCAATAGATATCATCGTCAGGTAACATTGGCGAGTGTTTGTTCATCAGCATGTGTTTACATGTTCAACCTCAGCAGGGACGAATTTCAAAGCAGCGACTTCATAATCACAATATCTGATTATCTACAATTCTTCTATTAGAGGTTACCAAGATTCAAATGGTACACTGAGGGTTTCCGTTTCCGAGTTTCAAAAAAAAATTACCGTAAATTATCTTATCTCAGAAAGGTATGCTCAAGTATTTAGATTGTGCTGCCTGTATTCCAAGTTATGTTGATACTTTCAATTGTCTATAACATATGTAAATTGTACTGAAGGTGATCGGATGAGTTTCCTTTGCGGTCGGTTCTGGCTTTGCGAGGTAAGAGAGTTGCTGACTTGAATGTAGTGATAATACGTAGCATGTCACTATATTAAACCAAGTAAGTACACTAGTGGTCAAAATTAAAGAACCTGGTAGCTAAACACGTTGCCGGCCTTCTTGGCATGTTCATTATTGGTCTACAGATTTAATCCTGAGAAATTCTTTATTACTACTGTAGCAGCAAACTTGATAACTCCTTCTTGATACATTTGCAATATGAAGTCTTGCATTATCGTGCATAAAAACAATTCTCAGTAAGTAGTTAAACATGGGACACAATTCATCCCTACATTTCACTGCCGTTAGAGATACATTAGGGAATATAACTGGCCCGAACCATTAGACGTAATGTAATGTTTAATTGTAGGCAATGAAAAAGTATCAATTGTGCTACTCTTTCGGTTTTTCATTGACATAAACCACAAGAAAGCTAGAAATTGTTTTCATGGACTACTAACAAAACGATGCATAGTATACTATATTTTAACATTAACAAAATGTATACGTGTATCTCTAAACAGAGAGTTATACAAGTTTTTCAAGTGGTCCTTTAATTTTGAGCAATGGTGTATTTCAAATTTTCAGGTTTTATTGAATTCTACTGAAAGATTGTCAAAAGGTTCAAGTAAGGTAGCTAAATTTTAATATTTGGAATAGTTATCTTTTGCAGAGAATTACAGAAAACCATTTTTCAATATCTTAAGAAATAAGCAAAGCCAAAAACGAAATTGAAAATTTTCGTTTATAAATAAAAATATTTTTAAAATAAATTAAGGTAACTGCAATTTCGACTTGGTATCTCTTTCTTGTTGTTTCCAAGATCTCTATGCTGAGACTAGAATTTGGAACACCCTGTACCTAAAGAGTATAGTTTTTTAACTGATTCTATCTTCTGGATAAATAAATAAAATAATAAATAATAAATAAAAAACAAATTTGATGGGCATTTTTATACAATTTTACTCACCGATTTATTTTCACATTATCAGTTTTTATAAAATTATAATTTTCAAATTTAAAAAATCGAGCACTTCAAGGAACGCTAATTTCACGTTAAATTAAGATGTTGATTCTATTGCGGTTTGAAACAATCTAGACATAGATTATATCATAGTTTATTAGTATCTACAAGGGTATTAACTGCAGAAAACCGACAACCTTCACCGAAATTACGGTCTTTCACTTCAACATTTATACCGAATACAATAATTATATACAATTGCGGTTAATCATGGTTTTATGTTCCTGTACATCCTCCTTTTTAAATTAAAAATACAAATAAAACACGATAAATTGCACAAAGATTCAATATTACTAAATAATTTACTAAAGAACCGACGTGTACAAGCTAATTCGGTTAAAATTTATTCCTTTCCCAACAAGAACTGGCTACAAAAAGTTTTAGTTTTTTTTACTGTAGGAACGCCTATTACTTTGCGCGATCTCACACCTACATGTTCGTGACTTGGTTACATACACAAAACAAGCGGTATAAATAGCACAGGGATAACGATGCAACCATATGGTACACCAATTACTTCACTTACACTATAAGTAGCTAGCTAGTTACTTAAACGGTCAATCTTAAAATAGAAAAGTTACCTATAACACCTAATGATTATTTCAAATGGTTGTTTGAAACGATTGCAATTTTTATACAACACAAATGGGAAATGATGTTGTTTTTAACAGGTTTAAATTTTAATTTGCTCTTAAATCTAATCTTTACAACCTGCTCCCGCAATTAATTAATGGTTTGAATTGTATTGACTGCAATAATAACTAATTATTTCTTATTTAAATGCCGTAATAAAATTATTAATTTCCTTTAAAAAAAATCTGGCTTTGTGTATAACACAGGCGGTTTTCTCTTAATTTAACTTTCATATGAGAAGAATAATTTCCTGATAAAACGTAAGCAAATCCTAAGTTACATAGGTTTAAATATGTAATTAAATTTGTGACTCATGTTACGTTTACCTTAACAACCACCTTTAATTATTAAACAAACGCAGGAAATCCCAAACGAGAAATATTTTTTAACTTTTACTTTACGCTCAATATTATCATCGTGTTTTCAAAAATTTGAATGGTAAATTATGTGCTAATTTAATGTTTTACAGCGCAATTAATAAAGGACCGTGACCGTTAATTAAGTAAGGCAGTAATTTAAAGCAAGTAATAACAAGAGTGAAAACATGTGTAACTCTAACGAATTAAATTTAGAATTTCAAGATATTTTTAAAGCACAAAAAGAAACCCACAAAAATACATATGTATTTGAAAAAATTACAATATCGAAATTCATCACAAATTTGTTATCAAACTCAAGACATGAATTTATTAAAGAAAGTCGTACAGAAAAATGAAAATCAGTCATTACCAACCTTTTTCTAAACAATCCTTATCCAAATTATGAAATATTCTTCGAGGATAACAATAATAACAATTAATAAAAAACCACACACAAGAAGGGCACAATATAAACACAGTAACACGTGTCAGCACTGTACATATACATACATATAAATAGTTAAAAGACAACACCAAACTTTTACACGTTAATATTTAGAAAAATCCACTATAATATTACGTAAGTTGTCAATAATAATAAAAATTAAAAACACGTCCAATTCCAGCGCACTTGTGAATCAAACCTCAGTCAAGGCTCTCGGCCGCTGACTAACACCGCGGCTTCGCGGGGAAAACGCTTTGATCGAATCTCCCTCTCACTTCCGACCGCGAGTACGGCGCATGTTTTTGAAGTTTACTAAAAAGTTTTTGCCCCTGCTGTACCTATATTTGTAAATATTTATCATTATCCGTTTTTAATCCCTTGACGCTGCATGGGATCGACAAGATTATGAAAAAGTGAAAGTAAACTTTTATGAAAAGGTACCTTTTGATGTTATTTTCTCAATCGATACAGTAGGGGGATGTAAAATACAAGAAAAAGAATTTTGAATATTAGAGATCAACAACAATAAAAATGAATTTTAAAACAAAAAACCAAACCAAAGATCTTTTACTGTTGATACAGGGTGATTTAGTTTCTTGAGATGCTTCTCATCAAGGTTAACTTGCCCCCTTTCATATACTAGGGCTGTAAAGTTAAAAGCATTTTTTCTTTTTCCCACATAAGATAAAAACTGTATTAAATGAAAACATTTATTTATTTATTTCAGTTTTGCCCCTCTTTAAGATCTTGACTAATGGTATCATAGTGACAGCAGGTATGATGTTTAACCCGTTGATAAAGATCTTAATTTAAAACCGTCGATGACGTTAGATGGGGTATTCTTGTGATCTTTTGCCAGAAACAATAACAACTAAAGTTTTTTCCTTTAAGTACTTTGAAACTGGGAACTCCTGAAAAGCGTAATTTCATTCGCATAAAACATTTGTGGTAGGTGAGCTAATATTATGTTTGATTCAGGGAACAATGGGTACATTAGCTGGGTGTTACAGGTCGGCTACTCTTCAATCGTGTGTAAAAATTAAAAATAACACAGCTATCGTTTATGTGGTGAGAGGGCAAAACTTTTTAATACCACAGTCATCTTTAGCGTTCCAGGTAAGGAGCTTCTTATTAAGCTGTCTGAATTTCTATTTATTCTATTTGTAGTTATAAATAAATTTGATTTCTAATATTAATAACAAATTAGTGATTAAGACCTATCCAACATTTTTAATTTACTTGAAGATTAATTTAATAAAATATGATCTTATTAATACAGTTCAGTAAACACGATGACCAATCTCATTTAACATTATGTATTTACCTTTGGTTGTACCACTGCTTCACTTCAAGTGTTAAATGTATTTTCAGCAGTTTTTAACAAATTATGTCAACAAAATTAACTTTCCTAATTTGACCTTTTTATCACTCCAAAAAATATATTTACTGACCTTTAAAGAGCAGACTTGTTTTTAATCGCTTGAAGATGTGGGTGCAGCCCTTGAAACATATAGCAGACTAAAATCCGTCGTGATTACATTAATAGATTAATGAGAAAGATTTCCAGTTTTAATTTAATTTAATTATTATTCTACCTAACATCTCTGATAAATTAGTATTTAATGTCAAACGTTGTGATTCAACCTGATATAACCTCATTTCCGTATGTAGATCTGAGTCGTTTGGGACATCAGTTTTCGTTAATCTGTAGTACTGGTACCCTCCTATAAAAATATGTAATTTGTTAATTTAATAATTCAAGTTTTTTTAAAGAAAAAAATTTATTTAATAAAATTAGAGATGGAAATATTAAAACTCAATATAAAATCGACTCAAAAACGCATCCCTTTGTATAAGACGCCAATGCAACCAGTCATACACCAATGCTAGGCAGATTTCTAAAGAGCCTCGATTCGCATTTAATATGCTCTACAGTGTACAAGTGCGCTAAGTAAGGTATTACCCACTGAGAAAAAGGTTGGCACACGGAGCCTTTACGCCGAGTAATGGAAAAAATATTAATTAGCCATTACCTAAATATAATTTATAAAATGCCATATAGTACCAATAATAATAATTTTGAATTCAGGATAGCTTTGGTTACTATGGTATTTCTTTTTCAGTGAGTTATCCTATAAAAAAGCCACTAGTGGGTAATCAGTTGCTTTCCAGGTTTAAAATCACCCTAATTACAGAGCCTTTATTAAGAGGTATTGCTGTTTATATGTTAAAACGACAAAATTAAATTACAATTAAAACAACATCATTATAATAAATCAATAAAAATAAACAACGCATCAGCACTAATCAATCCTTCTGTACAGCAGCAAGCAGCAAGAGGTCGTATCTTTAGACGGTTGGCGGCACTTATCAGTGTGGTGCTTGCTTTCTGCATTTTATGCAGCTTTTTAACAACACTTTCATATTCTGCTGCCGCCTGTATTGCGGTTAGGTAGTTGTTGGGTCGGAATTGATGTTTAAGTATGTTTTTCAAATCTGTGATGTAGTGGCGGATATAAAAGCCCCGCAGGCCAAAATCTCAAGTCCAAGGGGGAGTCCCTATGTGCCTGTGACGTCATTGTTATATCATTATGTGTTGGAGGGCCTCACAAAGAAATCTTGCGAAGGAGCAGCGGGACACTTGCCCGTCACGCCAGTGCTGTGATGGATACGGTGTTAAAGATGGGATACAATTATTAATCTAGTCGTCCGAGAGCAAGAAAGCGATTACTGGCAGCGCCTAATCACCGTTGCTGGTAGCGCGTCATTGTGATTGTGATTACTGCTCCCGGATAAAAGCATCGTTTAATTTCAGAACTGGGAAAGTCTCTATTGGAAATGAATTCTTCTGAAACTATACAGTCGCTCTCTTTTGATAAATTATTGGATGCAACATCCTCTAATTCATCTTCCACCATTGTTTTGATATATTTTTTTTCATCAGTATAAATCAATACTTACTTATTAGTGTTGTAATGCTTACATTGTAGCTGATTTTGAATGTCGATGAATTTATCGTGGTTCAGTGATACACCACAAGTGATTCTATTTTGCCGACAATAATATTTGTCGATTGTTACGAGAGTTCGTTGCTTAGTAATTTTCCAAGTGCTATTATCAAGAAACTTAGGTACTGCTGTATTGCTTTAATATCACGAACGAAATTAAGTATTTCAATTGACAAATATTACTAGGATAAATAAAATCACGAATGGTATACAGCGTTCACGATGTTTATGGGGCGTATATGGCTGTGGCAGAATGACAGTTCCTATTGTAAACTGGGCTGTTTATCTATTAACTCGGCTTGTAGAATCTTATTGACGCTTAATGTACTTTAAGGTTATGATTTTATGACAGTTTGACCTCACGCTATTGCCTTTTTTTTTGTAAATCTGTAAATCGATTACGCTAAAAAATTGTTTTAAAAAAAATTCCTATTTCCTGTAAAATATTGAAATTAAATGTTCAAACTTTTTACTTCAAGGATAAAGACGGTGATAATCTGTTATACTATAAAACTCTTCTAATTATATAAGAAATTTATATGTAATTATGACTACTTTCAGATGCTAGAAATTTAAATGATATTTTTTGAGTAATTACGAGTGTGGGGACTCGTGATAATTAAAGGTTTCTTACTTTGTATTGCTTTAAGAGTACAACTATAAAAATAATTTTAAAGAATTGTTATACTTATAATAGCAACATGTATGTGCATCATGATCATAAAAATACGGTTTCTACCAAATAGGCGACTTTAAAGAATTAAATATAACCACAATTAAGTCTTGAAGAATTAATGAAACTTAAGTTTGCTAATATATGTTTGGGCGCTGACGATCAAAGCTGTGGTTTTTGCAAGTGGCCCACTGATTAGAATGTTACGCAGTAGGGTGTCTCTAGTAACGTTCCTTTGTTAAACGATTAAGAACTGTGGCGATACCACGCCTCCATCCTGCTGTAGAAACTTCCTCTAAGGATACCAACACCTGCACAGCATTTTCTTGGGTTCCATTGCAAGTAATAAAGACCCCTGATGATCATGTATTTTTTGTACAAAGTCTTTTTCACAAGATGATTGTGGTGATATTACACAAAAATTTCGATGCCAAATAGTTGTAAGCCCTCATTCCATTTTCATTAGTTCGTGAGATGAGTCTACCTCTGAATCATCCGAAAAAGATTCAGAGTCAAATTCTGCAAGCGAAATAATAAAAAAGAGGAATATTTTCAAACGAAAGATTCCCCATATGTTTTTTCCAGTCAACCGAAATAAGCTTTTCGCAGTGATCACATAAATTTTACCACATGTCTGAAGAACATTTTGAAAGAGACTCAAGCCATAAATTCTGGACATGATTTTTAGAAGATGCTCCAGAGTCTATGTGCTTGTTGTAATAAGACTTACAATACCCCCATGCCATTTTAATAGGGTTATACTGACAATGGTACAGAGGCATGCTAAGAACTTCATATCCTTTCTCTTTCAGCAGTTCATCAATTACGTACGTCTTTTTATCGTCCGATCGAAAAGGTTTTATTAAATCCCATAATTGCTTTTTGGAAAATTTTGAATCAGATTTGACATTATGGTTAGTTAACCATTCCTGCATTTGGCTTTTCTTAGAGGAAAACGTTGAAGGTTTGTCCAATTGCATCGAATGGTAAGCAGCATTGTCCATAACAATTACACTTTTCCCCCAAGCTTATCCAAAGTAGGAATGAGCTGATTAACCCCCAATTTTAAAAAATATCCGCAGTCATAGTCGCGTGATAATTCCGATCGTTATTTTGAAAATCTAAAAGAAAATTGCATCCTTCCAACAACCCGTCCCGATATCCCTCATGCAAAATATTGAAACGTTTCCCTTCATTTTTAAATTTAGCTGGGTTACTCTTATTAATGTCCGAGTCGTGTACCCAACGTCGAATCACGGATCCATTTTGATAGATCCATGTTTCATCTAGGTACACGAATCGGATATTTTCACTGGAATTGAGATATTGTAAAAATTTTCTAAGAAAGGTAATTTTGGATGCAACATGTTCGCAGAGAATTTTGCGACCGTGAACTGATTTATATTTGTAACCCATAGATTTCAAAATCTTATACAAAATTGTCCTTTCTCCCTTAAATTCATAATTTTCTTTTACTTTAGCCAAAAGATTGTTCAAAGAAGAATATTGATTTTGAGAGTTATATTGCCAAATTAAATAAATAAATAATCTTTATTTACAAAACACAAAATTAAATTTTACTCATAATTATTTACAATATTAAAAACACAGTTCTGTTAATAAAAACATGAAAAATATCAAGTCATTCTAAAACCATTAACGCAAGTCACAATACACGAAGCTAATACATTCTAACCTAACTTATTGTGCGTCACTTTCATTCTCATCATCATCATCTAAACAAAAATGAGCAGAAATTCTGCTTGTAGCAACCTTTTAAAAAAATTGTATTATAACAACACATTAATTTTGTGTATTTATTAACCAATCTCGCTGCTATACAACACATTTTTTCCAGTGGCGTATCACAGTGTTTTAGAAAGTGTGTGTTCTCACCTTAATATGTGTCTCCACCTTTATATCTACGCCTCTAAAGAGATTATCACGATATTATTGATTACAAAAGTTTAGTAACTAAACAGTTTCAGTCATACCGGGTGCTGCATCGGCGGACGCAACATAGGAAATCCCATGCTAATTTTGAAATGTTTAGATATTGGCTCCCCTAGTTATTTTAGCACTAAACTTTATTTAGGTTTTTGGAAGGGCATTGCAAGATGATATTCACTGAGCAATTTCAGCATTTTATGATAACTCAGGTAGAAGGTATTTGAAGAAAGGTGTGTGCATAATGCATGTTATGTGCATAGTTCAGCAGCAACTTCAAATAAGCCTGTACATTTTTACACTCAACTTTTTCTATTAATTATCTATGACAGTTTGACAATCAACTTAAATTTTAACTATGAATTATGCAACAACGGAGAAAATCGCCATAATAAAGTGGTATTATGCAGGGAACAGCATGCAGAAAGTAATTCTGGTTTTGTTCGCATTTAAATAATTGCGAGTTATAAGTTAATAGCAATAAAGTTATTAATATTCGACGCTGCTGCTGTACTATGCACATACGCACATTTCTTTAAATATCTTCTATATTGCGTCCACCGATGCAGCACCCTGTATGACTGAAACTGTTTAGTTACTAAACTTTTGTAATCAATAATATTGTGATAATCTCTTTAGAGGCGTAGATATAAAGGTTCTTTGGTTTTTGATGTAGAATCCAAATCTGAAGTCAAAATTTCAAAATTTAAAAAAGTGCGGACAGACAGACTGCAAATTCAGTGACGACTCCTTTCGAAGTTCGTTGAAAATTGATTATACCAAGTATAGAATTAGTTCACGCACCATAAAGATCTAGTAGTAAATTTTTAATATCGAATTATTTATCTGATCCACTGGTAATTTCAGAGCAAAGATGTAAAATTGGGTTTTTGTAGAGAAAAGAGAATTGCAGCTGTACATGTTACTTTTTTTTTTATTTTCATTGTTTCGAAAACGGGAAAAAAATTAAAATTGCAATTTCTGCAAAATTCGAATAATGCGCAAACCAATTCTTCACTCTGTGTAATATATGCAGTTGAATGCACTAAAGTCAAGTTGGTTGCCTGGTCCAGCTGGACTTGTCTGTGATTGGTCGGCATTGACTGACGATTTAGCGATTTAGCCGCTTGTTCTCTGTTATAATTGTTCTTCATTGATGTTAATGAATTATTGCTTCATTTGGATCTTCATCTTAATTAACTAAGTAAATCACTAGATTTTTAAATTAGAATTTAGAAAAGAAAGTTTACTCCTTTAATACAACATTAAAAATTAACATTTCCACAAAAGAATCAATTTGTCCTAAATTTTATAGGTTAAGTACACTTCAACGCAAAATTAAGGGATGAAGATATAATGGCGTTATTTTTCTTTTATTGCTGGCAATTTTGTGGCAATATCTTGATATAATAAATGTACAGAAATTATTGCCGCCTTCTGCAGCTATAATAAGAATAATAAAAGTTCTAAACGCCCATGAAATTCTGCATGATACAAACTAAAACAAAAATGCGAAGATGCTTTGCTAGAGAAATTTTCCTATTGTCTTGCTGTAGACCACTTTGCATTGATGTAGGTCAAATAAAATAGTAGGTATTATGTTTATTTTAATGAAAGATTTAATAGATTATTCATAATATGCCTCACTACCAAAGGAATCTGCTTCCCTTTTACATCTTCACCTCTGAAAGTGATAAACAGAAAACTGTAAAATCAATAAAAAAATTCTGAGAACACAAAATTTAATTTTAATATTGTGCATGATTCAGGAGGCATTGAAAATATACAAAATTTGTAACCGAACTTTTAACACCCTGTGTCTCAAAAACGGTGTTTTTGACCATCAATATTCATCAAGACTTTCTACTTCATTTCTGGCCAAAGAAGTATTCTTAAAGAACAGCGTGCATATTTCACTTAGCATTGATGATTTTATAAACTTGTACTTAATCATATTACACGACCATATTTGCACCAGTGTGTTTCCTATTAACATAATTATTCACAAAAGTTGTTTACGTATTTACAATTAGATCATTTAATAAAAAATATATGCTTACTTCATAATTAAGCAATAGTTTAGTTTTCTAAGAATATGATTTGGTTACTTTTTGTATACCTGAACATTAGCAACTTGTAATTACTAATCTAATTAAAACAATAAGATTAACATAAATGCTTGGTTACTAAAATAATTTATTTACAGGTAACTACACGGCACATTAGAATTAGAAATGGAATTAAAATTATAAAACTGTATCACTATTATCTAACTACGATTCATCCTGTTACCCCAACCACGTCTATGATCATCTTTAAACTCATCACGACTTCTCATTTCCTCTAATAATTCTGGATCATCTTCCTCAATTTTCTTTTCTTTTAATTCTTCTTCAGATTCTGCTTTAAGATCAATTCCAGCACTAGCAACATCTTGTAAAGTTATAGGTTTTTTAGCTGGATCAGGGAATATTCCTTCACGTACACGTTTGTCATAAAATTCTTCAACAGACATAACTGGCAATGATGGATAACCAGCCCCAAACACTGCCTTTTGGACAGCATCTTTTGTTATTATAACAGGTTTTAGTGGCTGAGGTGGGGGACGCTTTGATTTAGGTTTGTCATCTTGATTTAAAGTGGACATATGTTCAAGAATTTGTTTTTCTGTTTCAATACTTCCTAATTCATCAACAGCTTCATAAATAAATAGCTTTATCATTGTGAGAAAATAATTACGTTTTATTTCATCATCTACATTTTCATTACTCATGTTTTTCTTTAAATCTTCCAATTTATTTTGTAATTCTTTTTGTTCCTTAAATCTTTGAATTTTACCTGCTCTTGTGTTCACTGCATCCTTGATTTCATCAAATTCTGATTTTTTCGACTTTGAATTTGTATTATCAGAAGCATCTGCATCGGTATTTTTAAACTTATAATCGCTTAAATTATAATTATTACATCGTTGGAGGAAATCTTTATAGTACGCTTCAGCAACTTCTGTTACGTCTTTGCGACCTCTAGATGTCAATTTTAAACATAAAGAGCCTAATAATGCAGGTAACAATAAATAACGTAAATGCTCTGTTGGTATTTCTTCAACATCTTCGTTTGTGCTAAATAACCCAGCTAATGATACAAGGCGCGTAGCATCCTCAAACATGCGTATCGCTTTATTTACGTTAGACTGAAATCATAAACAAGCATAGATAACAAATACAGTGATTTATTATTAAATATTTATTTGTATTATTCCCACCTGTACATTTGGGCTGTTGGTTGGTTCATCGATTTTTCCGAGATTATTATATAAATCTAAACCTTCTTCGAATAGAGATAATAAAGTTTGGGTGTCTGTATCTGAATTTTGATTAGAAGAAACATCGTTTTCTGTATTACTTGCCATTTAAATCGCTCTAGAACAAAAATAATTCGTCAACCGTCAAATGATTTTTTAGTGTTTAGTTTGTCAATGCCAAAAGACAAGTTAGCCAACGTCATAACAACATATATCACTATCCTTGACAGTTTTTCAGTTAATTTCCCTAATACTTTTGACAGGGAAATAGAAAATGTCAAAATGGCAAGTGTATTGGTGCGATTTAGTTATTTAACGAAAAACCAACTTGGTAATTTATTAAATTAGACATATTTCTGTATATTTATGCGTTGATTATTGTTAACTCTTAGTTTTTGGTCATTAATTTGATTTGCAGACTTTTTCATCTGTTACATAATTCTTGTATACAATTAACTTCATATTGTAGGTTTACTTGCCCCGCTTGCTAATAGTGCACAAGTATGTTGTTATTCAACACCACCTGGTACACCACCACCTCAGACAAAAACGAAATTTGGCCCACTATGCGATGAAGATCGAATCTTTACTAATTTATATGGAAGACATGACTGGCGATTAAAAGGAGCATTGAAACGTGGAGACTGGTATAAAACTAAGGAAATATTATGCAAGGGAGCAGATTGGATTATAAGTATGTTATATAGTGATCATGTTAAGTACATTAAAACTATGCAAGTCATTTATCATTAGTTTGTTTTAAGGTAATTTTTATATTGTTTATTTTTAACCAATTTGTTATCGAAATTATGTGATCATATTATACTATATACTGTATGTATGTATCTTTTCAAGATGAAATTAAAGTTTCTGGTCTGCGTGGTCGAGGGGGAGCTGGATTTCCTTCAGGAATGAAATGGTCTTTTATGAACAAACCAAGTGATGGACGACCAAAATATTTAGTAGTTAATGCTGATGAAGGTGAACCAGGAACATGTAAAGATAGAGAAATTATGAGGCACGATCCTCATAAGTTAGTTGAAGGTTGTTTGATTGCTGGTAAAGCAATGGGTGCAAAAGCTGCTTATATTTATATTAGGGGTGAATTCTATAATGAAGCATCAAACATGCAAATTGCCATTGCTGAGGTAAATTATACAAATGCGAGTAATTTGAATTAATAAGAATAGAAAATAATAAAATGTATCTGTATAAATAAAAAAAATAGGTTTAGATAATAAGATTTATAAAACTTGCCCTTTCAGGCATATCAAGCTGGCTTACTAGGTAAAAATGCTTGTAATTCTGGATATGATTTTGATGTGTTTATGCACCGAGGTGCTGGGGCATATATTTGTGGTGAAGAGACTGCTCTCATTGAATCAATTGAAGGAAAACAAGGGAAACCTCGTTTAAAACCACCATTTCCTGCAGATGTCGGTGTATTTGGTTGCCCTACAACTGTAACTAATGTAGAAACTGTAGCTGTAGCCCCGGTAACTTATTTTTTTATTTTTGTTAATTTAAGTCTATCTCTGTTAAGAAGCTAGTAAGTACTGTATCTTATTTAAGACTGAGAATTTTGTTAATGTTTCAGTCCATATGCCGTAGAGGAGGAGCATGGTTTGCTTCATTTGGTCGAACTCGTAATTCAGGAACTAAATTATTTAATATATCAGGGCATGTAAATACACCATGTACTGTTGAAGAAGAGATGAGTATACCATTGAAAGAACTGATTGAGTTGCATGCTGGAGGGGTAACTGGTGGCTGGGATAATTTACTTGCTGTTATTCCTGGTGGGTCATCTACCCCACTTATTCCTAAAAGGTATTGCTATAAGTTAATAGAAAAGGAGAAATTAAAGGAAAATTTATTATTTTAGTGTTTGTGATGATGTCTTAATGGACTTCGATGGTCTTGTAGCTGCTCAAACTAGTTTAGGAACAGCTGCGGTTATAGTTATGAATAAACAAACAGATGTTGTTAAAGCTATAGCTAGATTAATAATGTTTTATAAACATGAATCGTGTGGACAATGCACTCCATGCCGAGAAGGTAATAATCAGAATGTTGAAAGGTTATATCTTCAGTTTACTTTTTAAATTTTGATAGGTATTTCATGGATGAATAAAATCATCTATAGATTTGTTGATGGTAATGCAAGACCTGATGAAATTGACATGTTATGGGAATTGAGTAAACAAATAGAAGGTCACACTATTTGTGCATTAGGTGATGGTGCTGCATGGCCAGTTCAAGGACTTATTAGACACTTTAGACCAGAATTAGAAGATCGTATGAAAAAATTCCATGAACAACAGAAAGGTCAACATGCCGCACGTAATTAATGCAAATTTAGCTTATCTGTATAGAATTGTGTGTTTTATTCATTTCTGAAGTTTACGACGAGGTATATCTTAATACACATCTGTTATGAATTCATTATTTATATTTTAGGATCAACTTGTACATAGTAAGAGAAAGGAAATAATAAAGTTTTGGTAAAAATTTTACTAGTGAAGATAATAGAACTTTGTGTATTGTTGATTATTTGGAATTCAGTGTTTTGCTTTTCTACTGAACTTTGTATTTTAAATCTTCCAATTTTAAGTTTACTGTAATAATTTGATAATAAATTTGTAGATAGTTACTTGAATTTTACTAAAGCTCAGTTTTAGCAAGAAATGTGTAAGCGTTTATTGTCATTATCCTCTACTGATGAGATCAAGTAAGGCTGAAACAGTTGTTTAGGGGTATGATTAGTTAATACTTGCATAATTATTCATATTTTTTGGGGAAGATTGTTTTTTATATCTGAATTTTACAGTGCTCCCGGTTCTTACCTGTAAGATAATGATGTTTAAAGTATAGAATTATCATAATAGTTATTATAGAATTAACCAAAAGTAAAAACAATAAACAAGTTGAATTTGACGTGTGTTATTAAATTAATCAAAATGTACCGTGGTGAATATTGTTGAAATTTTTTGTTGTTTGTAAATAAATTCAGTCAATTTGCAGAAATTTAGCATAAGAGTTGTTTGACACTATGCTAAATTTTGTGGAAATTTTATAAAAGAATTTTTACAAAAAATTATTTGAAAATCTTTGATACGTTGTAGCTAGTTGTATGCAACTGTACATAATTTTTTATGAAATTTAATCAACCTTTAATGTGACTTGTAAACATAACCTCAAATAATAGAGAAGCAAGCAAACGTGCAGACGATTAGCTGATGTCGGTTTGCGCATGGACGCGCTCACGTTTACTGCGCATTTTCTGCAAGAAATTTACTAATTTTTAGAACGTTCTATAAAAATTTTGTTGACAAAAATTCCTATGTAAACTATTTGCAACGACCAAAAATTTTTAAAAAATTAATTTGTACAAAATTTTTTAGAAAATTTAGTATAGTGTCAAACAGCTCTAAGCAATATCTGTTAAAACTGACTTTTCTGTACATTGAAAGTGAAAAACTAGTCAAGCTATTCAAAATGAAATCATCCACAGCAACCTGTGAAATTAAACATTACGTCTTTCACTTGGCAAACTGTTTTCTAAAGGCTTCAGTTATCGAATTGGTAGACTGGTAGTAGTCCATCATAGTTATTTTCCACACTATAATGTTGAGACTGTATGTAATAAAGTGGTATTTCTTCTTTAACTCTACACTGCATTCTAGACGAATTGATACAACTACATTTAAACACTTCAAATATAAGTTTTGCTTACCAAACTTGCTTCTAGAGAGCCTTGTAGACATTCTGCTACATCTTTATGTATACTGTAAATATGGTTGTCACATGTACTTTAGCGTTTGTGATGATTTCGAGGTTATGTTAAATGTTGTATTCATAGTGTACAAGGTGTGTTGATAAACAAGTTTCATAAATTGCTGTCAAAAACTGTTTATATTACAAGAATTGGAAAACAGTGGTAAAAATCATTATGTACAAGGTTAGTATAAAATATTTTAATAATCATTTTACAACATTAATAGTATTTTTGGGAAAAAATTGTTTTTGAATCAGACGTTTCTTATCTGATACAATGTGTTTGAATGGATCATTTTTATTGTAGTCGAAATAATACCGAATATGGCTAATAAGTATCTCACAGATAAGGAGTTAGAAGGGATACTCGCACATTTTTCAGAAAGTGGAGATGATTTTGACGTCGACGAAGGTGATGAAGAAAGTGAGATAGATCAAGAAAGAAATCTTTGTGCAGATGAACAGTTATGTGCAACAAGGGCAGACATTATATAAAACAGTGGGGGTGCAAACTTTATCTGCTCTATGGAATGGATGGATTTTCTTACAAATTTCATACTAATTAGTGTACTTACATTTCATGTACCACTACTGCACGATGTAGCAGATTTGATACTTGCATATTTTTTAAAATAAAAACAAAATTATTTAAAATTAATTGTTTTCATGTTAGTAGACAAAAACTACATAAGAAACAAAGCTTTTCTGCCATGAAAACAAAATTGCGCAGCGTAGGGTTAATCAATCAATTAAGAAAAAAAATCCTGCGTATGGTATCATATTTCATAGTCTGATAAATTGCATAATTATGTTTAATAATTAAATTTAATATTAGGGTATATTACTTAGGTTGAATCTTTATAAGCAAAAACTGAAAGTGATTTGTGCTGGCGCCACATACGTATAACAATAAAAACTTTTTGATTTCGTAAAATTGTACCTTCTGTTCGTTAATATACCTTTCCTAAATTTTATTTCTTTATCTTTCAAAATAAGGCTTATTATGGGGCACCCTTCGTATTTTAGAATATTTACCAGCGTATAGGGATTATGAAGTAAAACAACTCTTAAAAAAGCGGTAAACTAGCTCGTAAACAAACCAGCAGGGTTGGAGGGTGGTTCGCGCTTGTAGAATAGATGTCACGACGGTCAAACGCAGCGCGATGTTACCGGCATATAGTAATTGAGGTTAGACCTATGTTAGACCAGTGTCGTACGCATTTTCCGTGCACGTTTTCATGGTTTTCATTCTTTAATGTTCATTTAACGCTGGTGAATGTTTACAAAATATCTTCGAGGAGCATTTGTATGGTGACAGGGTGCCGTGCAAATAACGAAACGTTTAATGTACATTTTTTTAAATTTCCCAAGAATAAACGAAGGTAAGGAACAAAAGTTTTGTTACTTCCGATTAATTGTAATGATGTTGTATTGATATAATAAATATTGTAGATGTGAAGAATGGGCACGTGCACCAAAATAACTTAGATGTGTTGATGCAAACTTTATAAGGTCTGCTCAGCACATTTTGAAGACAATCTCATTAAAGGCAGAAATAAGAAATGTCTTGCTGTAAATGCGATACCAACAATAATAACCCAGCAAGCAGCAGAACATTGTAGTAGTATTTACTAATTCGACTCATCTAACGAAGACTGTTAAGTAGTTCATTATTTATACTTTTGAAATAATCACAAATATATATTTATATCATTACTAAAATTCATTAAATTGCAAGAAGGATATTGTAGTATCATAATTTAAGAATTTCTTAATACTTTAATTTTCTGTTTTATTATAGAGATAAACGATATTTCAAATGATATAATTTAAATGAAACAAATTTCAAGCTATTTCTAAATTTAATAAACAAACAGGTGTTGTTTGAAGTAAGATTATAATGTTTGCTTGTATTGACTCTGTTAATGTTTTCTTACAAATTTCATGTTTAACAGATTCTGATGTGCATATACAAGTATTACCTACAACAGAACCTCTTGATCGTATCCAAACCTCAAAGTCATTGAGTGAGAGGACACCGAGAAAAAAAGCATTGCGGCTTAAGACTCGTTCGTTACAACAACAAGTTCAGTCATTGAGGAAACAGCTGCAGATTGTTAATCAACCACTGCAAGATAAACTTAACAGGTGCAGATTTCAAGCTATTTATCGAGCCTCGCTTTCCAAGACATGTTTTTATATACCAACAACTAGTTTTTTTGAAAAAGAAAAGGCAGGGCAGAAGATATTGCATTGAATTTAAACATTTTTGTTTAAAAGTGTATTTCTTAAGTCCAAAGTGTTATAGATTTCTATTATTATATGTATTCTGAATTAATTTAATGTGATTTACTTTATTATGTACATAGGGTAGATAGTTTTTTAGCAGCATCAATATTTTTTGCAACGATTACAGTATCAGCAAAATCAATAATTGAGACAGGACAAATGTCTGAATCATTAAATAGATCAAATCCATGTTTGTTGCTTACATCAGGTTCTGATTAAATAAAAATATTTATCTGTAATGATTTCGTTTTATTTGTATGCAGATTAATAATTAGATTTTGCAGTTTTAAAGGAATGGCAGATGATGTAATAATGTTCTTTAGGTGTTCATAACTAATTGAATCATATGCTTTCTCAACATCTAAGAATTATCACTGTCAAACTTTTTTATTTAATTTTGTTTTCTAAAGAATATTTTCAACAATAGCACTATTTATATGATTTTGATTTTTAAATTGAACTTCCACAGAGAACAGATCTGTCAAGACAAAATAGAATCTAAATTAGTTTCAACGGCTCTAAGAAAGAATCAGAAATTCACATATAATGTGTTTTGTGGAAAAGTAAGCCATTTCAAATCATAACAAGTTAATTATGTCAATGGGTATAAAAATACAAATTGAAATTCAGCATAAATCATTCCTAGATTATTTAGTAATTAGTTTAGAAACATAAAATATTTTCAACCTGTACAATAAGTTAATTATTATAGTTAGCAGTTTGTATCATATTGCTTGTAATTTTGTCTTATTTTATTTAAATTTTGTAAAACAAGAAATAATATTAATGTAAATGTTGATAAAAAAACAATAGTTGTACATAATACATGTATAAATAAAAAACATACGTAGTAAAATAATTTTTTTATAAGTAATATGAAAACAACCAATTTATTGATTTATTTCAATGTAACCATTGAAGATAGATATTTGTGTACAAGAACAATAATGTATCTAAGATGTATTGTGATAAATTTGATTTCTTTGGATATTTGTGCATGATTTACATCCTCTTCTTTAATTTAATAACAGGAAATGCAATGGTAGCCTTTCTAGTAATTCATAATGTCCATAAATAAATCTACACACGCCACTGACATTAGCGTAGCGACATCTGTTCGAAATATCGGTACTACCCTCCTACTGTTACTTCAAGGTCATCGGTCGGCGTTTGAAAAGAACAAAGGATTTTCAAAGAGTTGGTCTACTTCATAATCCCTATACGCTGTATTTACATCATATTATGAGATACATTTTGTTCAACCCTATGAGTAAAGAAGAGTAGAGGAGGGAACATTTAACTAGAATCGTGAGACCAAAAACGTAACTGAGGTTTTTACCAGTGACATTCTTGTACACCTACAATTTATTATTGTCTTTTTCAGTCTTTACAAATATTATATGATTAGGTACTTATAGTTATAGCACTAATATCATCATTATAACAAAATACTACTAAAACCAAAATCATTATCATTATTATCTTTTAATTAAAAAATAAATCTCACAAAATTGTATTCATGAGAGGCCTACTATAGTACCAAAATAGCAGTTTCCAACCAGCAATGATGTCAACAGGATGATGTTTTTCATCTAGTGGGTAATCTACAGTGAACTATAGCAAATGTTCCCTCCTTTACACTTTCTTTACTCTTAGATATTATTATTAAGTACAGGGTGTCTTTAAATTCAGGCACCAAACTTTGAATGTGTATTTGAGAGGAAAATTAACAATCTTTTTTTCAATTTTTCATATGTTAAGAGTGCTAGGGGCCCTAAAAGGGGCATCCTGATACTTCATCTTTTCACTGTATTTTTAAAACTGTCCAATTTTGCTCAACTTTTGTATGATCATGTATATTGTCTTCCTGTATGACACTGCCTTACATGAATCAGCCTTTTGTTATTAGTTTAACCTGTGCACCCCAGATCACTTGGCTTTTTCACTGTTAATTTCTTCTTGTAAACTTTATTTAAATTTTGGTACCATACTTAGATTTACCATTTATTCTTCTACAAAGAAGATGTACTTTTACAAAGTTCAAATTTTAATTGAGGTTTAATTACATGAAAATGACTATTGCAACAACTGCTTCTATTGTTCTATTGTTCTCTAATTAAAATTTGAACTTGGTACAACCTGCCCTAAAAGTGGTGTCATATTTTGTTTTTTTCCTGAATAGAAAATCGAAATTTTCCTGGCTAATTCTTTTGAAATCTATGTGATTTGTACTGACGATAATGTCTTATGGCCTTTTTCTTAATATTCCTCTCTTCCTATTTTGCATTTAAGTCGTGTGCATGATTTTCTTCATATCAGTCTATTATAATATCAGCTGATACTGATTATCAGCCTTATGGTCAATATACAGGGTATCTCTAAAACGTCTGTGCAATGCCCTATCATGTATTCCTCGGACCACAATGGCGCTACCGGACATCAAAGATCTTAAAACTATTTCTACTTTTTTAAATAACAAAAGAGTGCTTTTAGCAATTGAGATTAAATTTGGGTTGTGAATGTGTACTGGAAACAGGAATTTTCTGACATCAGTTTTTTGCTTGTGGGTGTTTCGTAAGTGGTCAAAAGTCGATCATCCATATGCAAAGAAGCTCAATTTTTTTAACGGTTTCGTCAATACTTCTGAAACTTTTTCCGCAGATGGGAATTTTTATTTCGGACATTTTTTGTCTCTTGTTCGATTTTGATAACTGCAATAGTTTAGGTAGGAAAAAAACAATTTTGATTTGCCTTCTGACATGCAATGCAAAGTTTAGTGGTGCTCACAACAATAAAATATAATAAAACCCATGTTAATATGATACGTAAATTTAATGGAGCAAATCATAACGCTTGTAGTAAATGTTCAAAATGACCACCATTTACATGGATAGAAAGATTAATGTCCCGAAGAAAATTAAACTATACTCTTTGCCCATTCAGGGCAGAACGGATTTACAGCAATCTGGGGGGTAGAATTTTGCAAATGAATAGGCAGCCTTGGCCATAGGAAGGGGCGTGCCGAAATTTGTATAATACAAATTTTCAATAATACGCGACCAAATTTTCAAGTCCTAATATGCATTTTAAGCATATTTTTAGGATTTTTTAAAAAACTGTAAAAAAGTGAACTTTTTCGCAGAAAATGTTAATTAAAGAAACAAAAACCACAATGGTCTTTCTGGTGTTTTGACTTTAAGAATTAGGATAAAAAGACTGATAAAATGACGCAAATTTCAAGTGGTTAGGATTGGGTACGATATTTGAGAGATTTTGAAAAATTCAATTTTACTAGAAAAGGATGCGTTCTGCAGGAAAGATGCAGGAGCAGCTTTTTCTGTGAAATCAGATGTCAATTCTGAAGATAGTGAATCTTTTTAATTTTTCAGTAGCGTAACAATCTTCTTTAGGGTAAGGAGCTAGCCCCCCCCCCCCTATTTCCACGTCCCAGGTATTGTTTATTCCGATATCTTACCTTATTCTTAAAATATTGAAAACACAATATTATTTAAGCTAAGAAAGGAAGTTTTACGAAATTATGTTGCTTAGTCGAATGTTGTAAAAATATGATTTCTTACGAACAGTTCGAACTGATCGTTTTATGAACAATGAGTTTCTACTGATATAATCGTATTAAAACAAAAACACTCGATCTTGCAATCTCCAATAGTACAAAACTTTAAAAAGGGTACATAGACATTATTCCTTACACATTAATCCTCTCAAGTGAAAAATGAAGAGAGGAAAATCCGCAATGGTAATAACACCTATTAATGTTTTAGCAATAATCAGATTTAAGGATTTTCTCAACAGTAACATTGGCAATTTGCTAATTAAAAAAGTTTCTGTATTGCTGAAGTCAGTTTCTTCTCACATTTCAGGGTATTTACTACTTATTGTAGGTGTTATCAGTAGTATAATAAATTGGCGTAATTTAGAACCTTCTGCACTCTATACTACTAATTTATCTAATTTAGTGGTGTGACCTGTTATCCTTGGCAAAATCCCTATGTCTAATAATAATGAGAATACAAATTTGTGTTCTCAATAATTGGCAATGTGTTATTGTTGAACAGGTAGTACTTCTTTCGTTCTTGTAAAAGACTTATCAATAGAATTAACTAACTATTTAACTCCTCTTCTCTCCTGCGTCTTATATTATAATAGGAAATTGACTATCTTATATACGGTGCTATTAGGGGTACAAGCTCCCCTTTAAGTATAAACTTACCTTTTTGTTTATTAGTAACGCCAAGTCTAATATTATAACATTTTTCTAAAATTAGTAGTAACTATAATTAAACTTTGTTTATTTGTAACGAACAATATAAAAACAAAATCAATTCTACGAATATACATTTTTGCATTTTGGGTGGTTTGAACCTTCCCCCCTAATTACGGCCTTGATTGTAGATACTTACGAGGTTTGGGTTTTTGCTCCAAGTTTGCATACCTTTTTATTTACTAATTTACTTCAACATAGTTTAATATTACTTTTGTTGAAAGTTCCGATATATTTCACAAATTCCATTGTTTGTGCGACAAAAATTAAAAATTTTGGAGATGCTGGGCATCGATCCCAGTACCTCTCGCATGCTAAGCGAGCGCTCTACCATCTGAGCTACATCCCCTACAAAAAATAGTCTCTTTTGCATTGAAGCCGATATAATTATTGCTCTACTTTCACTGCTTGAGGTGACATTTTCAAAACTAATAAACCTGTCCACTAATAAATTTTTTCTCTAGGTAATAAATAGTCTGGTTTAGGCAACTTCTAATACAAGGATGGTGTGGACAGGGTTGCATATAACTTATACACATTCAATTTTTTGATAAATTATGAGTATACCAAATTACGAAGAGCAATGTGAAAGCATCATAACATCCCAAATTTTTTGTTTATAAATTAATTTGTTATAATTGACAAAAAAAGTCTGACCTTTTCTTTTAATAAGAGTACATATACAATGTCTGTCCGTTTAGCGCAATTTTCGTTGAAATTTTTTCTGCTTTTTGGAAAAAGAAGTCCCCTGGTTAATTCAAAACTGTTATAAGTGATAAACTTACTTGTCCCAAAAAAGCTGCATAAAATAGGAAAAATTTTAATAACAAAATCAAAAGTTGCATCTACATATTACGTAATTGCATATTAACTACATAACTATGGCTTCTGGAGACTAGCAAGTCAAACTTGTAGTTTAGAAAGCTATTTCTTTGAAAACATCAACGAAATCAACTTCGTTCATATTCCTTGTTAATAGAGATAGCATGAATAAATAACTTCTTATATACAGTGTGTTCTCAGATTGACTTCACTATAGGTATAATTGATCAAAAATTTTTGAATCTCGTTTTGATGTTTTGGGATACCGCCCTGCTTGGTCTGAAAAGACTTTCAAGTACATTTTTAGTTTTTAAAATCCAAGACGGTCGTGACAATTGAGAAAAAACCATTTTATGTTGAAGCAAAGTGCCATTTCGGTCAATAATACGGCAAAATGTTATTAAGGAAAGTTGTTTAGAATATGGAACTATGACTTGCAAAATTTCACAATTATCTGCATATACTGAAACATCTTAAGCAGTAAATGATGCGACTAATATCAGTATTATAAATATTACATATGTTACATACACTTACCCCACCCTCCCCTACTATAGGTAAAAATGTATCACTTAACAAAACTGTTCAGTCGAGTTCATTTTGCAAATCGGTGTGTGCTACGTATTACATTGACGTTCGTCTGTCTGCACATGTGTTAGCAATTCGCTTTTCTGTCCTGTTTTGTTTATGATACGTCTATGGCGACATACATTTGCGCCGATTTTGATGATTTACACTGCTTTCTCTAACTAATACATTTTACCTCATTGATCACGGAAAGTGTTTCTACAATAACCTTGAAATTATTACAGTAGTTGTACACAACTAAAATTCTTGTTTTATCTTTGGTTGTTTGTTTAACATTTGTATGTTTTCGCAATTAAAAGCGATAAAAGATAACCTTGTACCTTCTATTACTCGTATTTACCAAGTAGTTACATTATTATACATGATAAAAAGTCGATGCGTTGATGGCTATTTAAGATAAATAACTCAGCAAATGATAACAATTTAAGTGACCCTGTAGTTTAAGGTTTTGTTGTTTATTCCGCACTATTTATTTTGCATTATTACAAATGGTGCTTTCTATGGAAAGGTGGGCAGGCAAAACTGCCGTGGTTACAGGTGCAAGTGCTGGAATTGGAGCTGCAATTGCACAACAATTGGTGGAAACAGGGCTTAAGGTACAGTTCGTATTTTTTAGTATTTTCTACCAATCATATACTAAGTATATATAGTAAGTAGTGATCTAATTATACCTTTTAATTTCAAATACCCTTGTCTAATGTAATTGACTTTCAAAGACACTACATGCATTATCCCAAGGCATGTCAAAGCTTTCGTTTTTTACAAAATCGATTCGGAAATCTATTATGGAGAATATAGTGTATTTACAGAAAACCAAATATTCTCTTTCTAGTCTTATAATCAATGAAAACATATACCTAAACACTATTTAGAATTTGATAATTTTCACTTTACAACTTCGTCAATAAAGGAACACCTTTGTCAAACTTTGTCAAAAACGGGCTATTCTAATAAGAATAGCAAAATCCAAAATACCAGCTGCTCTTCAATATACTTACCAAAATTTAGGCATATCGAATTAGAATCATTGTCCAGGAACTAGATAAAATTAACGCATATTTTGCTTATTGGATCACACTAAAATATAGTTAAATACTTGATTTTTAGGTTGTAGGTTTAGCACGCCGCAAAGACAGAATAGAAGAACTGGCAAAAAAATTGGAAGGAAAAAAAGGAAAACTCTATGCCTGCCAAGTTGATATGACTAAAGAAGAAGATATTCTCAAAGCGTTTCAGTGGATAAAGGATAATTTAGGATCAGTAAATATTCTTATTAACAATGCGGGGATTTTAAGAACGGCAAGTTTAATAGACGGAAACACCGAACTCTGGAAAGAAACTTTTGATACTAATGTTCTTGGTTTGTCCATTGCAACAAGAGAAGCTGTGAGAAATATGAGAGCAAATAATATTGACGGGCATATTATTCACATAAATAGTGGTTCAGGTCATAGAGTTCCTAGACTTTCTCATGTGAATGTTTATCCGGCATCCAAGTATGCTGTAACTGCGTTAACGGAAACTTTACGACAGGAATTAAATTCTATTGGAAGCAAAATCAAAATCACGGTAAGTTATTTTATTGTTATGTGTATTAACAGTTTAATCAACAGATATGTTGCACTCTATAACCCATTAACTTATAATTACAGTCCTTAGGTTTAACGTACTTTCTACAAAGATAACAATTCTTTATCGAAATTTGGAAGTCATTTCAAGCTCACGCTTAAATAAGGTATGGAACCTTACAAAAAGTTAAAACTTTATAACACAAATTATTATGTCTTGATCTCTTTAGAGAGAAAAAAACTGTATATCTCGACCTTGGAATGGTACCCAAAATTCGATCTCTGTGTTTCAGTTAAAAGAATTTATAGAATTTTTAGAGTATTAGTCCAGGGTGTGTAAGGACAGAAATAGTACAAACAAATCTCCTATCCGAGCTTCCGGAAATAGCAGAATTCGCAAAGAAACTTCCTCTTTTGGAACCAAACGATGTAGCAGAAGCTGTGATGTATGTGCTGGCGACACCTCCACATGTGCAAGTATGAATAACATCAAATTATAACACTCTTATAAAACACATTGATACCGTGTTTTTCTTGCAGGTTCATGAGCTTATGATACAGCCAGTTGGACAGCCTTTCTAGTACAAATTTACCTATAAATGCGCTTTGTATTTGTAGACAGTTACCATAATAAATAAACTGCTACAACTATAATTTGTTTTTAATTAATTTGTTTATTATTAACCAATGGAATTCAGATTAACTTCCTATTCTATTTAATGGTGAAATTGAAAAATCGAAAAAACGTTGCTGTTTACATTTCAGTGGAGTAGATAGACAATAAACTTTAAAATATAAAAAGTACATAAGTTGCCAAAAGTACATACATTTAGATGTTTTAGATTCTTGAACTTAAAATTGGATTCGATTTCCAAAGAACTGAAAATAATAATCAAGGTGTTATATTATGTAGAATGAAACTAATAAAAATGTACTCAGAAATATTATTCGCTATATCTTGAGGAGAGTATTCTACACGTGAGGTGTTTAGGTCTGTTTAGATTTCTACAAGTTACAGCAACCCCATTTTAAATCGACAGGTATAGTGCATTATACAGTGTGCCGCAAATTCGTGACTCACTATTGGGATGTCGGAAACCTTAAGGGATAGGAAATCAGTTAAATTAGAAGAAAGTTGCCTATTTTGGAGATCAGTAATGTTTTTGTATTTTCAAAAAAAGTCTACGGCTTAGGTACTAGATATTCACTAAAAACAAAATTATTCAATTTTGTTTAAAGTGGCATGTCTCAGAAACGCGCAAAGATAAAAAAAGAACGGTAAAGAGTGAGTTTTAGAAAATTTATTCTAGAACCCAAAAGAAATCATTTTCGCGATCGTGTTTCAATCTTCTAAACGGAACGCCTATTTGATTTGCATATTGCTGAATAGTACGTTTTAAATGTTTTTTAGTGGTAAAGGTTTGAGGTAGTTATTCGTTTGTTTTACCAAGTTATGAAGTGAAAATCGTTTTCATTGTAGTTTCATGAAACACACGAAAGTCAGGGATTTGTCTCAAATAAATTGTATTTGTTACGCAACAATTGCTAAAACAAAAGAAATAATGCTTTTGGCATCACATACATCAATAAGCAAAAGAAAAAAAACAAGATGTACGATTTTTATTGGTTTTGTGTCATTGCACACTATGATGAGAATGGTTTTCGCTATATAATTTAGTAAACCAAAATAATAACTATGTCAAACCTTATACCACTGAAAAGCATTTAAGTTGTGAAACAAACGATGATCGTCAAGGTGGCTTTTTTGTGTTGAAAAGTCAATTCTCTAATACCTCCTCTTTGTCGTTCTTTTCTATCTTTGGGCGTTCCTGCGATATTCCATTTTAAATAAAATTAATTAATTTCGTTTTTAACGAATATCTAGTAAGGCGTGAACTTTATGAAAAAACGAAGTCAGTAAACTGAGCTTTAAAATATACAACTTTTGTCCAATTTAACCAAGTTCGTATTCTTTACGGTTCCCGAGATTCCAATAGTGAACCACGAATTTGGGACACACTGTAGTGTATAGTGTATTCGAATTTTGAATCAATAGTCAGAATTGAAGAAAATAAAATGCTACCTTTCTTATTTTCCTATTTTGTTAATACCAATTATTGTCCATTGAAATTAAATTCGACTGTTATCAACTAATGGACGCATTAGTCGTTATTAATTGAAAATCAAGGAAGTAATTCCCTTAAGAAGCAAAAATAATTTTGACAAGCCACCACTTTGCTTTAGGTGGTTGAAATTTTCTGGAACTCGGGCATTATAATTATATATTTCATTGGGAACTTTTAAGGAGGTATCACACAAGCATCCTTTGTATTTAAATTATTTCCCAAATGGCATCCTGCCGTCATCTTGAGATTTAAAACAGGAATTTCCTGCTTATAATTTTTTTGCTAAAAAATAAAAATCGACCCGTTCCAACGTTTTTCTAAAAAAGTAAAAATAACACCATAAATGAATTTCTATGCTACTTTTTCGATACAGTGTACAGGGTGTTTTGAAAATGAGTGCAGCTATCTAGCAGGCACATTTTTCGACATAAATTAAGTCTATTTTGCTTCACAACTTTTCTTTTCTAAAGTGCACCGTGTTCGAGATACAGAGTATCAAAGTTGCTTTTAAAATTTCATGATTTCTCAATATTTCAAGAACGAGGTAAGATATCGATTTAATTTTTCTACATATTTGTTACTCTATGGTGTCAAGTACCTTACATAGTTTTGCGTCTAATATCCTTATGAGTAGCGAAGAATTACGGTTGTGCCAGCCCGCTACTCTAATAAAGATTGTTCCGTCACTGGAAAATTAAAACTCTTTTCTATTTTCGGAATCAACAATCTATTTGGCAAAAGAAGTCTCTTTTGCATTTTTCGAGTAAAATTGAACTTTCCAAAGCGTCTCAAATTCAGCAACCTATGGAAAGGTCATAGGCATCATTTGGAAAACAGGATGCAAATATTCGCATTGAATTCATCCACAGAAATTGAGTCTTCTTTGTCATTTTCCTTAAAGTGCACCATTTTCGAGGTGCAGAGTGTCAAAGTTTTATTATACTAACAAGAAATTCTAAATAAAACTTAACCCTCTGTATATTAAAAAACGGTGTATTTTGAGGGAAAAATTGACTGACTACATACTGTTATTGAAGTGACGCTTGACCTTACCATAGTTAATCAGCTGAATTTAAAAAGCTCTGGAAAATTTAATTTTACTCGAGAATGACGCATTCTACGGGAAAGATGCAAGAGGGACGTTTTTGCCAAATCGATTTTGGTGATTTTTCAGTGGCGTAACAATTCTTTTAAAGTATTGATGTAGCTCTTCCCCAATGTTCCGAGTCTGATAAGAACAGCAAAAAAATACGTTAGACAATCAATAAACACTGCAGAGTGACAAGTATGTAGAGAATTTCATTTCGATGTTTCACCTCGTTCTTGAAATATTGAGAAAACAAGAAATTTTAATTGAAACCTTGACACACTGTATCTCGAAAATGGTGTACTTTAGGGTAAAGAGTTATGGGACAAAGTAAGCTTAATTGTTGTCAATGATTGTGCCTCTCAAATATATGCATTCATTCTTAAAACACCCTATATATTAATGTTATAGTGCCAAAATAATTGTATCTTATAAAATTCTTTTATTGATTATCCAGAGAAGCGAAAGAGGTTACCGCAAAGATTCGGAAAACAAAAATTTTAACACACTGCTTTAACTAATAAACGTTATCTTATTAATTTGTCTCGAGAATATTTCACGACGTTTGATTTTTAAGAGTACCAATTGTCAATGAATACTATGGAATCTAAATAACAGGATCAAAAGTAAATATCACATTTAAATAGTTTTAAGAATGTACAACAAAGATATTGAAGGAATTTCTGTTTTAGTAAAGAAACACAGCTATGAGCTTTTGATTTCTGACCTACCTACTTAAGCATCTGTAGTTTCTGGACATCTATTGTTCTACCAAATATATACTACTGTGTTGGAAACTTCAAATCCTTAATAGGAACATTTTAGAAAATTTTCGTTATTTCTCAGAAACTACCCTACTGTAACTTTAAGTTACATGTAGGATATAAAAAGCAAAGTGACTTAACCACTTGCCGAAGCTTATAATTTAGGTACAGTTACCCTGACCCCTAATCATTTCTAGTCATTAACTGGCCCTTGTAATTAATTTAGTTGATAATCATTTTCTTCAATTACTTGATATAAGGTACCTGAGGGTAATATGGACAGTGTTGCTAATACGGCCACTTGCCATTTTCATCGTTAGTATTAAGATTTGCCAATAGATGGCTCTGCTACGTCGAAAAGAAAGTTAAAAAAAGATGCGACAACAGCGCGGACAACGGAATTTGTTGAAAACCGGTTTCTTTCTGGAAAGTTAGGTATGTTTGCTTGTTTTATAAGATGGTTGTTGTTATTTTGATCTGGTAAGTTTTCCTTTGTTTACTGTAGTTAGTGAATTGAATAAACACAATGTTCTGCTAATTCTGTTAGGTTTTTTAACGGTACTTATAGTTTGTGCATGAATCACAAGAGTTTTCAGAAATATAGCTGCATAGAAATCCTTATTCTACTCTAGGTATCTTATTTTTTTTTTAATTTTCAGTTTAAAATGTCTAGTTTAATGCAAAAGACTAGGGGGAACTGGAGTCAGGAGAACAAGACATTGGCAATAAACGCTGTTAGAGCAGGTGAACTAACAATTTTGCTACCAGCCGCTTGCATAAAGTACCACGGCGTACATTACGTACCTACCTGGCTGGAAACAAAATAGTAAGGTGTGCATTAGGTAGAAAATATGTTTTAAATACACAACAAAAATCTCAATTGATTGAAAGAATTTTTCGATTTGCTGATGTCGGATATCCGCTGACCTTAACAACGATATAGCTGAGCGTTTTCAGATACTGTAAAGAGAACAACATAAAAAATACATTTGCAAAAAACACTGCTGGAAGATATTGGCTAAAAGGGTTCTTGGTTCGACACCCGGAGGTGGCCCGAAGGAAAAGCCATAGGATGAATCCTGGGAGGAAAATGAAGTTAAATAGATTTATTGTGAGCGATCATTTTACAAAATTGAGAAAGGCCTTGATAGGAAAGATTTTTGAAGCTCACCAGAGAGAATTTTTAATCTCGACGGGAAGGTGTGTAGACTTAATCTAAACAAGAATCCGGACTTTTACGCCAGAAAAGGGTCAAAGAGAGTCCATATTGTCGCCAAGGAGCAGAGGGAAAGCGTTACCATAGTTGCATGTGTCAGCGCTGTAGGTATTGCAATTCCTCCTATGATTCTTTCTAAGGGTGAAAGGATGACTCCTGAATGGAAGAACAATCTTCCACCAGGATCAGTCTGTGAAATGACTACAAAGGAGAGCATGACTATCTCTACATTTTGCAAATGGGTAGTCCACCTGTCTAGATTCTTGCTCATTTTTGATAGAGCCAAATGCTATTTGGATTGCTCCATCGTCATAGTGGCAGAAGAGAATAAAATAATTCTCTATTGCCTTTCCTCCAACACGACCCATGAGCTTCAGCCGTTGGATAAGAGCTGTTTCAAACCGTTTGAGACCTTCTGGGATCAGGAAGTTTTAAAATTTATGGACAACCACAAGAATGAAGACATTACATATCAAAGCAAGATTTAGACTGCTTTTCACACTAGCTTGGAACAATTGCCATGAAATTAGGTTAATAGAGGGTACTTCCTTAAGATTTTGATTTTTATTTAATTTTCTCT
Source organism: Ignelater luminosus (assembly GCA_011009095.1). Taxonomy (NCBI): domain Eukaryota; kingdom Metazoa; phylum Arthropoda; class Insecta; order Coleoptera; family Elateridae; genus Ignelater; species Ignelater luminosus. Next base: position 2,168 of record VTPC01006393.1, on the reverse strand, counting down.
ACCGATTTCGTTCTAGAAACATCATCAGGAGAAAAATAGCCAAGTGAAATAGTTAAGTTAAACTTTAATCTTCTCATGCGATTGACGATTGATTACTAGTAAATCGTAATCGTTAATCGTTAGTTTTATTACAATATATAAGACAAGCAATATACAAAGTAATTGATTTATTAATTACCAATTGGTAATAGGTAATTCCATCACTTAGTATTAATGTAAGTAATGGAACTAATAAATAATTACATTACATCTATTAAAAGTAATTAGTACTGGTAATGCATTACTTTTTATTAGTAATGTACTCAGCTCTGACTGCAAAAGCCAAAATATCAACAGATCTTGAGGTACAAGGATAGATTGTATTGCAAAATAAAATGTTGAAGCATCGGTGTCTTTTATCTCCTTCTAGGTTTACTTTACTGTGCGATTGCATTAACTTATATCACTTTTCCAAAATATCAATGAGCGTTGCAGACTTCTAGCGTATAAGGGACTTCTTTAGATTTTACAAATTAATAATAATTCTTTAAAAATTACTTGCAGCTATTTAATGCAGCTAATTGTTAGGAGCAAAATGAATTAATTAATTACGGTACAATTAGAAATTACTATAACTAAAAACAGGTAAAAGTAAAATGTTGGCTTTTACAATTAAACCATTGAAATATTTTGATAACGATTAAAAAAACCTTGAAATCTGACACTACTAAAGTACTACTTATTATCTAATAAAAAATTTGATGCTTCCATTAATAGATATACAAGGTAACTAATGATTCTATAATTCAATGTTGTGTTGTCATCCATAACGCTCTAACTTTCGGTGTTTGTATTTTATAACAGCAAGATGGTAATTTCCATGGAAAGATGGGTCGGAAAAGTGGCTGTGGTTACAGGTGCGAGTGCAGGAATTGGAGCTGCAATTGCAGAGGAATTGGTAGAAGCCGGACTTATAGTAAGATTCTGCTGGTATCTTATTATATTTGTAAACATGCAGGATAATATAATTGATTTCCTTAAATACATTGCAATTCTAAATTAGTTTACATAATTCAGTTTATAAGACGGTTTTGCTAATGACCTTAATGTGGTAAACAAAGTAAAATAATATTCAATTTACTTGTAGGTTGCAGGTTTGGCTCGCCGTAAGGACAAAATTGAAGAATTGTCAAAAAAACTAGAAGGAAAGAAAGGAAAATTGTATGCATGTCAAGCTGATATAACTAAAGAGAATGATATCCTCGAGGCGTTTCAGTGGATAAAAAATAACTTAGGGCCAGTACATATTCTTATTAACAACGCAGGAGTCTTTAAAACAACAAATTTAAGTGATGGAGACACTCAACTTTGGAAGGAAGTTATAAACACCAATGTTCTTGGTCTATGTATAGCAACAAGGGAAGCTGTGAAGGATATGAAAGCAAATAATGTGGATGGACATATTATTCACATCAATAGCATGGCAGGCCATTTTGTTCCTAGTCATTTCCCTAATATAAATGTTTACGCAGGAACCAAATATGCTGTAACTGCACTGACAGAAACTCTAAGACAGGAATTAAATTCTATTGGAAGCAAAATTAAAATTACTGTAAGTGCTGTACTAATGGTATAATCATTAGAAACTCATTTAATGAATATCATGAAAAGCGATTTAACTACTTACTAATGGCTGCAAATCTAAATCTCAAATAGTATAAAACTTTTAAAAAAATAATCTTTCAATCAAAAAGTTTTCAATTTTATTTTTTGACGTAATCTAAAGTATGGCTAATAATATAGTTTTATCTTTTAAGTTAAAAATGTCTGATAAAAAATATTTTTAACCAATAGAGAGAAATACACTTACAGTACATTTTTCTCAAAAATAGCACATCTGTATCATTCAAGAGAGAATACACGACTTCATTGAATATTTCTTAATATAATTATCTTTATACAATTACAATAAATAACGTCACGTAAATAATTATTTCGTTATCGATTTAATATTGATGAGATTTTAAAAATCTTTAGAGTCTTAGTCCAGGATACGTTAGGACAGAGCTCGTTGAAGCAAATCTTGCAGTAAGTGGGTCATCTGTACCTAAAGATCTAGAAGAAGCTCTAAGAAAACTTCCCAGTGTGCAAGGAAAAGACATCGCAGATGGTGTATTGTATGTTCTAGG
>VTPC01006392.1:16449-54644 GCA_011009095.1 Ignelater luminosus | reverse complement strand
CAGCCGTAGGGGCATAGCGGTATCTTCGAACGAAATTTAAAAATAACCACGTGCGAAAGTATCATGGAAAACGTTCGTGAGAAAAAAAAGCGTTCCCAAAAAAACTAAAGCTGTACATTTTTCAGCTACAAATATTTAAGAAACTAAAATAATGTAAAGAAACAATCTTTGAAATTCGAAAAATAAATGATTTTTTCTAGGTCTTCTTTTTTAACGTAACACATCGTTCAATAAGTCCCGAGACTAACAACGAAAACAACATTCTTTTTTTCAAAAATCATTTTTATTCATCAATATAATCTCCTTTTAGAGTGATACAATCTTTCCAAAGCCTTTCCAACATTTCTATACCATGTTTATAGAAGGATTTATCCTTTGCTTCAAAATAGGCTTCAGTTTCGGCAATGACCTCCTCATTCGAGCCAAATTTTTTTCCCTGGAGCATTTTTTTGAGATCAGCAAAGAGCCAGTAGTCGCTGGGGGCTAAATCTGGCGAATACGGGGGGTGGGGAAGCAAATCAAAGCCCAACTCGTAGATTTTTGCCATTGTTTTCATGGACTTGTGGCATGGTGCATTGTCTTGCTGAAAAAGGATTTTTTTCTTCTTCATGTGCGGTCGTTTTGCTGCGATCTCCTCCTTCAAACGTACCAACAAGTCAATATAATAATCACTGTTGATCGATTTACCTTTTTCCAGGTAGTCAATGAAAATGACGCCATGTGTATCCCAAAAAACAGACGCCATGACTTTGCCAGCAGATTGCTGCGTTTTTGGACGCTTTGGGCGGCTTTCGCCAGCCATGCGCCACTCAGATGATTGCCGATTCGACTCTGGAGCGAAATGATGTATCCATGTTTCATCCATGGTCACGTATCGACGCAGGAAATCCTTTTTATTGCGAGTAAATAGCGATAAACAGCTCTCTGAATCGTCGATTCGTTGCTGTTTTTGTTCCATTGAAAGCAATCGCGGCACCCACTTGGAAAAAACCTTTTTCATGCTCAATTTTTCATGAAGGATTGAAAATACGCTTCCAGATGATATCTGTGTCATTTCTGCAATCTCACGGACCTTTACTTTGCGATTTTTCATTACGATTTTGAATACTTCACTCACATTTTCCGGCGTAACGGCTTCCAAAGGCCTACCCGAACGTTCCGCATCGTTTGTGTCCGTACGACCACGTTTAAACTCAGCATACCAACGACAAATCGTTGATTTGGATGGAGAGGAGTCCGGGTAACGTTTCTCAAGCCATTGCTGGGCTTCTACGGTGTTTTTACCCATTAAAAAACAATGTTTTATCAACACGCGAAACTCGCTTTGTTCCATTTTTCAAACAAATTACAAAGTGACTTTACTCTAACCTCGATAACTCTGCTGTTTGTGGTCCAATCGACGTGAAGGTTCGCACTCTAGGGAAACGTGGCTAGTTTGGTACTACTAGCACCATCTCTGGGTTAGTCTCGGGACTTATTGAACGATGTGTTACACTTGTATTTACAAACAATTTAAACATTAAATTAGACGTTTTTCAAATAAGAATACTTATGAAAATCAAATAAAAACTATATTTGTTCTTATCTTTTATTTTATTATCTAAGTGTTGTATTTCTTTTTAATAAAGCTACTTTTTACATCAATCTCATCAAAGAATCGTAATACAACAACAAAATCTAATAATAACCCGTATACAACTAAATAATAAGTAGTTGTTTATATCGTGAGAGCAACAAAAACCCAAGTCAAAACACCCTTGGATTTCTTGTTTTTGATAGTTTCATATTAATAAAAAAAGTAAAATAAAAGCTATTAAAATAATACAAATGACATTTAAATTTTATTTAGGTTATTTTTTAAGTGATTACAGTAAAATTAATTTACAGTGCGCGAAATCAGTGGTTTTTTGTAGCGCATGATAATGGCATTTTTTGCCGAGACCGTTAGGTCGAAGCAAAAAATTCATTCGAATGTGCCAAAAAATCTTAAGACTGATTAAATTCCAGCTTTTTCTTTAATGTAATCTCATCGAATACTACAATGCACATTTTGTCTCTTTCAGTCATTGATTTTGCCTTCAGATGTAATTCTTTTACTATACTAGTATTTAGTCCAGTTTTTAAGTTACACACCTTCAATCAAGTTTGAATGGTTTTAATGGCGGGCAATTTACATTTGAGGTTATGTAACATAAACTTATATGCACCTGGTGATTTGTAATTCGATGAAACAGCTAGTTGCTTTCCGGCTTTTGACCATTTTTCTCCTTTTTTGTGGAACAGTTGCATATTGATAAATGTTTTAACTGCAGGGCTTTTATACATCAATATATTATTCATAACGGCGCTGATGGAAAAGGAACTAGTTTTTTTTTTCAATCTATACATCTGAGATTGCTTCGCTTTCAACACTTTTTGAAATCTTTTAACTTTAGTAGACATGATTCTACATTGTCTTTTTAGCTTCGGTTTCGTAGGTGTTTTTATGTCCAAGACTCGCTCACTAACTGCAGTACTTGGACTGGGTGCGCTATAAACCCTGGATGTTCTAGGCAAATTACTCTTGCATAGTATTTCCAAGTTTTATTCACTAGAAACAGATGCCATGCGCCTTGTTCAATAAGTTTTGAAGTCTTCCAAATTGCTTGATGCTCCTGGGTTAACTTCTTTTTCTGGAGTAGCAGGTGCCCACACTTCCTGTTCTGTCTCTATAAATATAAAATGTGGGATCTAGATAAAGATCCATGGTAATCTACTATGTAATACATCGGATGCTATCAGTAGTTTTTGTCGTTGTGTTGTGTGTCTAGCCCAGTGGCGTAATAACTGATTAAGAGCCCCCCCCCCACAAGAATGTAAATAGGGCCCTTACTATAAACATATAAATAAGAAATAGAAATTTGCATTATTTTATATAAAATTATATAAAATTTTTATTAACTAATTTATTATTTGTATATATGTACTAAAGATAAAATATGAAACAATATACAGACTCTTAGACTAGAGATTACAGTGATATACATGATTAGTATTCTACAAATGTATTTGAAATTGACAAGGCTTTTTCTACATACAATTATTTCTGCAAATGATTGTAGTTTGTTCGGGTTCTAAAATATTTCTAAATTTGCAGATGATAGCGGCTTTATAAAAACGTCGAGTGTTAGTAACCTTTTAATTTTCTTTAGTGTATCTTCCCATAAGTTTAGTTTTTGGCCACCGCTTAAATACACTCGTTTTAGGCATTATTAAAAAAAATTTAAAAAATCACTACCATCATAATGAATAATAATTGTAGAGCAAACTCTAAAATGTAGAATTTATACAAGAAAATTAATATCTTCTAAACTAATAACAAAATATTTCACAATAGAGAATTCCTAACAGAAATTAAAATTTTCCAAATTTAATTGAATTTTAAGTAAATGTTGGCAATTAGTTTTTTCAGCAGCTATGACTAGGTTTGCAAATGTAACTTTAATTGATTATGTTTCTCTATATAGAAAGTTACACGTAATAGAAGTTCAAATTTGATTTGGAATTGGTTTTAGTAGTTCAGTGTTTTAAATAAAAGTGAATAAACTACACACAATCATGGATAACATAAAAATTTTGTTAATTTATTTTGTAAGTAAACCATTGTCTTTAATTCTATATACCCTTCCTATTAATTTCTTTCAAGTATCAGTTTCTTGTCTCTGCAGGAAAAGTTCAGTAATAAAAGTTCGATAGTGTTGGTTTTTTATTCAATTATTGCCTAAATTTTGTTTTTCTCTGATTTCAACAATTGTCGATAACTACGTTATTTTTAAAAATAGAACAAAGTATCAGAAGACAAAATTTTTTCGGCTCTTAACGGTTTTAAGGTATTTCACTTATATTTTTTCAAAGTTTCCACTTATCAAAGTACAAAGCAGATTTTAATTTTTTCAGATAGAAACTGTTCTGTATTTTTGTGCTAGTGAATTTTTGTTTTCACAAGTGAATTTGAGACAACCGTTACTCTTAAAAAAGCGAGAATTTAACATAAGCTAGTTCAAAATTAAATATACGATCGTTTCAGGCAATTGTGACCATAACTACAGTCTCAAGTCAGTTTTCCTCATACGATCTAGATGATGAATATGCAGATTTGGAAGGTATAGAAATGGATCCCAATCTACTCAATTTAATTTTGCCAGACGTTAGACAATCTAGTCCTTACGCATACGAAGACGAAAAAAAAGCCCTCGGCGCTATTTTTGGTGTTTCCAAAGAAAAACCTTCCTTTGGCGTTTCTATTGGTGCTGGATTTCCAATTTTAAAACCTAAATTAGAAATCTTACGTTTGATAGAAGCTTTCATCAAATTAAAAGCTAAACTCATAACTAGCTTTCAAGCATTAGTCAACGAGAATTACGATTTAATTAAAGCAGTTTTTAATTTAATTGTTGGTAATGCAGCCCATTTACACATATTTACTTTGAAAGGAATTAGTGTACTCAGAAAAATTATTGAATTTGTCCTGTATTTATCTTCTAATTGGAATGCAGGTGGTTTTTCTGCATTTCCCATTGGTAAACCATATCAAGCTTATGGTGTACCTCCTTATAGGTAAAATTTTAGCTTTTATATTTACTAAATGATTGTAGTTTAATAATTTATTGTAGCTATTTATGTGTCTTAGTTTTAATAGATTAAGAATTTTTTTTGTAAATAAATAACAAATAAATTTTTTGTTCGACTAAATGTTTCTTTATGCTTTAATGGCATTCAGATTGTAAAAATTAATCTTTTCTATAGGTGCATTAAAAGGAAACCGACTGCTTAGATTTCCTGCGGTAAAGAAGAGAAAACTAAAAAAGATTAATTTATTTACTTACTAATAGTGTAAGCTTCATGTTATATTATATGTTTGACAAATAAATAAAAAAGTTTAAAACGAACAGATCGAAATGTAGGGTGTTATAAAGAAAAGCATGAGAAGTAAATAATCTCTAAATTCTAATTATGTGCTCAAAATCTATGCATTAAATCCAAGTCAACATAATGACTTCTAAATAAACTTTTAATAAGTTAATTAACATTGGGTAGTAATCGATCGAAGTAAATAACTCAAACTTAAAAATTTAATTAACATTATCACGATGACATGCCATCATAATAAAGTTTTTTATATTCAAGTGACAATTTTTCAGTGTAAAATTAAAAATCAAATTTTGATTTATATTATTTGATTTGGATAGTATGATGTAGAAGTGTTTAACGTGCCACAAAATAATATTAAAAAAATTAAAAATTTCATAATGGAATAATAATCAGTAATTTAATTAGAATTTATGGGAACTTAATTTCAATCATAAAACGAATGTTTACGGTATTAATTCTACACAACGAAATGAAGCCTATACAGTTACGATAGTATTAGAGACAGAAATATGAGCTTAGTTTTTGTTTATTGTAATTACTTTGAGAATGACGACCAAATTAATTTTCAATAAATTACATAGAAAAATTAATTATATTTACAAACAACTGATTTTTTTGTAGGTTTGCCTTTAAGAAGGACGTTATTTTGAAGTTTAAGATTTCAAGCTGATAATTATCTGTCGTTATCAAGTTGTGATTGAAATTATTTTAATACTCTTAATGTATACGCCCAACATCTGGAACCACCTCTTTTCTATTGTTGATAATGCTAACTCTACCCCCTGTCAATCATTTAGTTTCTTAAAAACGAAAATTCATTGGTTCTTTTGAAAGGGTAGTCATAAATCTGTATTACTGTAAAAACATCTGTTACCTTTCTCGTTTAGCTTCTTATTGTCGGTATACAATATAACAACTTTTTACCTGTCTTTACTCTGTAAATAGTTGTTGTGCTTGTATGTAAATATGCCTAAATCAAAACGTTGTCCACAAGAGAACTGCAAAATCTTTACTCGCAAGATATTTACAACGAATTAAACATGAGTGGTATGGGAATTTAACAGTTATTACAATTTAGAGCAAGCGACTTAATTTATCACATTGGTGATTAGGGCATTTCATAATGCTAATGTATGTTACGAATGTTAAAGTAACAACTTTTGAATTTTATATAAGTAAGTAGAACCGGACTTCTCCAAAATTATTTATTTCAGGCTAGATAAAAATCAATCAAACCAGATTATCAAAAAAAAACTAATACAAATACTATACCTATCTTGTAAAGTAAGGAATAATTAAAAAAAAGTACAATCCATTTACATTCTTATGATGAGCAAATGATTAATACTCCTAGGAACAATAAAATTTCTTTAGAATTTGATAGTAATCAATCAAGAAATGAAATACTATAAGTTTTATTATTATTTTTGTTTTCAAATTAGTGTAATTAATTAATGCATAATTATTTAGGTATTAAAGAGATGTAGAAATACCATAGTCTCGAATTATGTAGTTCGACCATCCTTCGAAACAGAAAGATGTAAATAAAAGTGTAGTATGAGGCATTGGTCACGGGTAGAGTGAGGAACTCCTTCCTCTTTCGAATGTTCAGTTTATGAACCCAAAGGCTTTTGCCAAAAAAAAACAACTCAAGTAAAAACTGTCCGTGATGCCGCATATAGTATCTTAAAGTTTTTCAACAGAAGATTTTTAGGTGTGGCACAAATATTTGTATGAAATAATGCAAAAAGCAGAGAAAGAAGGAAAGCAACACGCCATAGATAAAAGAAACTTGACTGTTGTGGATGGAAAGAAATATCATATATCACAGTTATTGTTGATGGTGGTTGGTCAAAACGATTTTATGACCATGGCTACAACGCATCTTCAAGATTTATTAGTATTATGATATATTATGATTTTAAATATTACTATCATTACCATGGTTTAGTCACAAGACAAGTATAATTGGAGCTGCAACAAAGAAAATTCTATTTGTGGGTGTTCGAAATAAAGTTTGTTCGATCTGCAATTTCTATAGGCAAATAAAAAAACAAGCGAAGCAACACGAATATGCCTTACATTTCAATAGATCTTCTCCTTCCATGGAACAAAATATAATAGCGGAGGGCATTATCAAGAACATCGAACAGCATGGAGTTGTTTATAAGTATTATGTACATTATTCACTAACCTATTTTCCCGCAAATATTGCACAATACGCAAACATAACGTATATAAATATTATTGCTTGATGAATTGTATCTTGCAGGTGATGGAGATTCCAGTGTAGAGTAAAAGCACCAATCCTCTGCCACCTAAAGGATATTTGAAGTTCAAATTCGTTTAAATTTAAAACGAAATAATATTTATCAATGAAACTTTCTGTATAGTTATGCATATTTAAATTATATACATATTCAATCGTCAAAAGTCATTAAACGTTTAGTTTTATATGAGAAAAAAAAATAATTCATTAAAACCGACACTTTGGCCCCGTAATCAGCCGCTATTTACTAGAAATCCGCCGTCAAGGTCCTAGTAGCCGCCCTTTAAAGAAACAAAGCTATAAACATCGTATAAACGTGATGTATTATTATTTCTTAAATGATTACGTACGAGTTCTTGGAAGCTTCATTCGGATCACAAGTTTGACAAATTAAATCTGTTTTAGCGATATCTTCGTTATTCGCCATAAGCATAAAATAATTTAACAATTTTATGCCTTTCTTGCATTTGCTCATAAACGATTTATTGAAACAAAAAGAATTTATTTTAAAAAATACATGCAAATACAAAATAAGTAATAATTAATAAACAAATGAATTTAATTCCTACTTTCTACATGATACTCTTTAAAGGTTAATTTTTCACTTAAGTTGTTTGGACATGTTGACTTCCTAAAATTAAATTTTTTTTGAAGAAAATAATAACCATCAAATAAATGATAGAAAGATTAATAAATGTAGGTGCTAATCAACAAAATTAAATTAAAAACTCGAGCAACAATAATATGAAATCTCAGTATTGTGGAATAGGTAGTGCACGACAGTGGCAGGCGACGAGCGGGTGACTAGACGAATCTGTGAATACCGGTACTCTGCCTACCTTATTTTCGACATTTGTTTAATTAAAATCCAGGATTTTTTGTATTAAATATTAAGAAGGACCATTGCTTTAATTTACCAAACAAAAATTTTTACGAAGATGTCCACAAAAATGCCCAAATCTCACCTAGAATGCAACCGTTTCTCGTTAATAAAAACGCACTCAATGGCAGTCGTAGTAAACACAATCACGTACTGGCAGTAAATAAATGCTAATAATTAACATATAACTTTTATTTACCGGAATGAATGTAACATCATCCTTAGAACGAAGGATGGTAGATAACACAAAGCTAAAAATCTTTGTTATTTATGGTGCCATAATTTATTTATAAAACAATAATTGATTCGTTGGTGGACGGCTGGAGCTGGACGTAATTAGATGCGTTTACCTATATGCTTGAATTAAAGAAAGAGTTTCCTACGGACAACAAGTACTAAAAATGTGAATATGCAGATCACATGTCTCGAAAAGTCACTCATAAATTGCACAAGCTTGTTAGAAATAAATCTTTCTTCATGCAAGGAAGCTGCTAAGTACCTCAGGTAAAGGCATTTCACCCCTTGAGAAGCGAGCAAAGGGTGTTAGAATGGCTATCAAAAAAGCTGGTAACGAAGTTGGCCAAAAGCATTCATTGGTTCAACTACAACAAGATTTATTAAACGCACCCTATAATGTTTTTGGGTACCATGTCAGCTGCAGGTATAAATCTTTAAAAATGTCCTAAACTTCTTTGTTAAAAGGATACTTGCTTTTTAACGTCTCTTCTAACAGGAGGATGAGAATGAAGATGACAACGTTAAAATTATAGAATAGAGGGGCCTTTTAACAGAAATTTAAGAGGTTATCGATCCCTTAGTTCAAAAAAGTAATTTATTGGCCTATAATAAAATGATTAATCAAGCTGAACAGTATAACATTAGACAAATTACGTATTTCAATTGACAGGTGGCTAAGGTTTTTTCCAACAATTCAAATTTAGTTTCCATAGATACTTCAAACTTGTACTGCTTACATGTTTTGCCTTAAATAATATTCAGGGTATACCACAATTTTAGGTTCAGTCTCTAGTAGTAGTAGCAATATTTATGGTTTTACTTTATAGATGGATCGCTGATATGATCTTTTTGGGCGATATTGACAATCGATCGATACCAACCTAGTTTGGAGCAATTTCAAATTATAAATGGACAAAACTACAGAAGTTGGTTAATATTACTATTAACACTTAATTATAGATTTACGTTTTGATTGAGAACTACCAAACAGAAGGCGTAGTTTTGTTACACCTGCTGTTTTTATTAGTAACTTTCAAAATCAAAACCTTTGGTATTTTTTTCAAGACTGATATCAGACAATTTCTACGATTTATAAACTCAAACTGTTGAGTTCAGTTTTATCTAGTTTCAGAGAATGACTAAAACTCAATTTCGACTTGGGTGAAGATAAGATCCTTTTTCCTGCGGGTCATCACATATTTCGCAGCCAATGCTCCTTTTCAGTATATCAAAAAATGTGGAACAATTCTCTGGTAATAAGATATTAATTATTATTTTGCTTTGCTGTTTATATTGGTTTCAATACACAATTATTTATTATTGTGCATTGCTACCAATTCTTACAGTGTATATTTTGATACTCTAAATATCATTTAGTGGCAAGAACAAAATGTCGTTAAACGTCCGAAATCTGAAGCTTAGGCTTATTGCTAAATATGTTACATTTGCAACAAATTCACAGGCGTTTTCAAAAGCTATTACCATAACAGTTCAAGTTTATGATACTAAGTTTTTCGTTTTTCTAAATTCCTATCAAACGATATTTTACGTTCTATTCTATATCACAAACTGAGAAAGAAATTCTAATACCATTTTGACAAAAACTTGTTCATTACGAAGTTCCTAATTCTTATTAAAGTTTCAGTGTTTTTAATAATTAAGACAGTAGTTATAATTACTTGTAGTTTAAATAATATAAAGAAATATTCGATCACATTTTGGTTTCTTAGTTTGCTTGTAATTCGCTTCTTCACTTCTTCACTGTAGAGTCTTTAAAAATATGTTGCAATACTGTATTGCTGTTGCTGTGAAATCATTTATGAAAAGCAGCAGTTTTGCAATCGGCAACCCCAGTAAAGTATCATTTAGCGTTGTCAGCTCTAAAAACCTTTAATTGTCCATATTTTAAAAACTAGATTTATGGCAAAAAAATGTTTTTAACGTTTTGATTTTGATTTTGATGTAGATTTGCGTGGTGTACAGATTATGTGTCATTTTAAATACACCCTGTATAAGAATTACATTTCTATACTAAACCAGAAACAATAAACGAAGAACGATTAAGTGATCCCTATCAAATCAAGGATTACAATATATTTTTCTTATTATAGATTTCAGTTCTATTTTTTACTGAATTCATACAAGTGTTTATTGTATCTTGCCTTTAGAAATATAAATAAATCTGATTGTTATTGCACAAAAATATTTCTGTTTTATAGTTTCTTATTTCCGAGTAATCTTTCGTCTGCAATGCAATTAATTCTATACATTTAAAATAACTTTAATTTACAATTTAGAAACACCTTATTTGAAATTTCTGCAACTTGAAAACAAGACTTTAAAATGCAGTCTAGACATTTACCTGCTATTTGGTGGTGAAAATGTCATTATAGTAGAAAAGGATTTAATAAACGTTATACCTGCTGTTGAACATTTTACGACCGTGTTTGTAGACCCGCTCAGAGTTTCTTGGTTTCTTTGAAGGTTGTACTTGAAGTAAATTCTTAGTTTTGAACATGTAGCGCCCCTATAGCGGATTTAGTTTTCAAGATTGACTACTATTTGGCTTAAGGCTGGGGTTTAGGAGACAGAAAATTGCATGCCTTTTATTCATCTCTTTCTACGTATTTACTAGTTAATTGACGTTTAGGAACTGGCGTCATCTATTAATGGCAGTATAAAGTTGGAATTATAAAAAGTAGATTACTTTCACAGATGTGAGCAAAGAAGCTACCACAAAGCAGTGTTGCCAATTGGCAAACTGCACGTAATAGCTTAGATACGTAGGTATTGTTGCCTGCTAAGATCGTGTGCGATGCATTTGTGAACGAAAGCGAGCCCGACCGGTGGACCGCCGAAGGCCGAAGGCGGTCACACCCTTTTAAGCCCAAGAGGCTTAGAAAGGGTCGGAGTGCGGAAAGCGCGATGAAGCGACACCGCAGGCGTCAGCCTCGATCGGAGCCGCAGAGCGGCTGAGCGAGGGCCTAGAGGTGAAACGGCGGACTTCCGCGACTAGTAATAAATTAATCTTGCTAGAAGAAACTCGAGTTTACTTTTATATTCACGATCAAATGTCCAGGGAAAAATTAAAAACACACTGATTTTTCATTATTTTTAAAATTGTGATTACTTGGTACTGACTAAACATTTTTACATTTATTATCAAAACGAAAAACGTTTATTGATTTAAATATTCAAGTAGCAGTCATTTAGAATATCTCTTGTATCTGCTTGCGAAAATAACCTAAATTATTTAATTATTGAAAATAAAGTTACCCGAATTGTATCAAATATATTTTGTAGTACTAATTGTACGAAAAGAATTAATGATGGACAATTTAATAAAAGAAAAACAAAGCAGAAGAAATTAAAATCAAACAAAACAAATACAATAACAAACAAAACAAAGAAGAAATATACAAAAGAAGCAAAAACTAATGAAAATACTTTTAACATGATAAGTGCTTAAAAGTTTAATCCGGCAGTGAAGTACATTTTATGAAAATATAACTGCGATTCAGATTGTCTTCCCTGATGCTGAATGTTGTGTACAGAGTTTTTGATATTTTGACAAACGCAGACGAAAGTTAACCTGTCTGCACGCATTTTTGAGAACCAATAATTCCGTAACTGTAAGACAAATTCATCGTAGTTACCCTTTGTAAAATTGTTTGTCACCTGGATTGGCTCTGATGTCGATTTTTTAGTTTAGCACGCTTTGCCATAACAGACTGTACGGGGAAACCTCGCACGGTTCATGATGACAGCGAATAAACGGTAGGTAATGACCTGCATTCAATGTTAGTACTTCTATGACACCTTCTCTTAGAAAAATTTTATTTAACTGACGCAGTAAAATAATCAAAAGTTTAAAGTTCGACTTTTTTTCAAATTTTATTATCAAAACCATTTGTTTTGATCATAATTTGACAAGCTGCCCCCCCCCCAAACATAAATTTCTGGTCACGCCGCTGATTATTACAACCTTTAAAATAAGAATGTGCTTTTAGTTAGGTGTATGTACATGATTGTTTCAATGATTATTGTTGTTTTTACCACAGGTTTTTGAATCTTCTAGGTTTGAAATACTAAAAGCTAGTTCTTTAAATTTTATGCATTGTGCTTTATTTTAGTTGAACAATAATCATTAATAAATGTATTTTGCTAGATATTTTTTTAGCGAGGAGAATATTAGCTTTTTGTTTTGAAATTTCCACGCCCTGCATTTTTATAAATAACCCATGTAGCATTGATTTTAATAAAATAAAAGCATTTTCTCTTTTTTTCCAGGACCTCTAAACTTCTTTAAAAACAACATCGATTACTTAATCGATTGTATTATCTACTACTACTTAATATGAATAAAACAATAATATAAATTTTTTTTATTTGATTTGATTGGCTTTAAAATCCAGTCAGTAACAAAATTTAAACCAACCTAAAAATAAACTCCAATTTTTATTGTAACCCACAATTTAAAATCGAAAACTTCTGAAAAATTTAACATCTGAGCTTTAAAGGGTCGATGACCCCTCGCTTCCTTTCCGTAAACGCACACATAAAATTTGTATGCACCCCTAAAATAAAGGTTGCACGCAACTTTGAAGACAGATAACTGGCAACACCGCAAAAATAAACATATAGATACTGCGTCCTCTGTTAGAGAATTGCCACACTTTGAACTTGCAGGTTCACGACTATGCTAACGTTATGTTCTGCACTCTGCTAATTTGTAGGAGTGAAATTTATTTCTAAACTTGCGTTGCCATTTTCTCACAAACTATGTCGAATTTTAAAATAGATCTTGGATCATATTACGTAAAATATTGTCCTCTTTGGAATGAGGTATTATAGTGTACATCTGTTAATAAATAAAATCAGTAGACAACAAAAAATGGTGTGAAAATTCTATGCAAAATTTCAGTGAAATTTACATCATTATATTTACTTTAATATTGCATCAATCATGTTCCAAATATTTCATCCCGAAGGGGTAAGCTTGTAGATTACGACAAAGCAAGAATTTTTAAAATCGGTTAATTCGTTATTGAGAAAATTGCAACACAATAGTGACATGTTTTCCCTATTCTAAGCCATGTAATGCTATAGCAGGAAATTTCACTAAGTCGCTTCGGGATCCCACCCTTAAAATTTGAAGCAACAATGCAATATAATAAACGCCTAAATATAGGCAACCTAAGATGCTCTCTATAATTCAGGAATGAATGAAATATTAATAATTAATTAATTAATTATTTTTGTAGTATAGTGTAATGTATAATTTAGATTTTCTTGAATGTTTCATACCATTTTAACAAATAAATTTAACTAAAACGAAAAATTTTTTAGATAATTTTCAATTTATTTCCTTCTATCAGGTAATAGGATTTTATTACAAAGTTATACTCGAATTTGTACGTAAAATAGAGACTGTTTCAATAAACTCATTCTCTTTCTCCTCTTCTTTATAAATGCAAAGAGCATAGCCCCCAATCATAGGATTTACATCATTTTCTTTAGTACCTCCGATTTTTTTTACATAAATATTTAGCACACATGAGAACATTTGACACAGCATTAAAAAATACTTAACAATTAACAAATATATATATTTATTTATCACTCATTATGTACTTACAATAAATTATATCCTAAACTAAAGTAGATCACAGTCCTAAACTGTTTGTATAATAACAAGAATCAAAAGGAACTTTTTTTAATAAATAGGTGCATCATACGCTGAAGAAGAAATTCCTACATTCCACTCACCAAACAAATTTGAAGAAAAGTCTATAATTTTTCTAATAACACTAATTCCTACCACAGCTAGTTGCAGCAAATGGGGTGCTTTACTGATGACCAAATTTAAAACAGCTTTAATTAAACCGTAGTTCTCGTTGATTAAAGCGTACAAGCTGGTTAAGAACTGGCCCTTTAATTTGATGAAAGCTTCAATTAAATGCAAAACTTCTATTGGGGGCTTGAATAGCGAGATTCCAAGACCGAGAGATGGTTTGGAAACGCTAAAAGCTGCTCCAACGTTTTTTGTTTCTTCTGCAAATAAATCAGAATCGGTTTCGACATTTTCTAAGCTGAATTGTTTACGAGGTGGTGATAGTAAACTAAGAAGACTAGAATCCGCAGGTACACTTTCCATGTCTCCATATTCATCATCATCAACTGCTGCTGCAGCTACTGCCATGATTGCCTGGAACAAAACGTAATTATTGACACTTGATTAAATTATCTAACTGTATTTTGTTCATTTGAAACCAAAACTTATTGCTTGGAAAATTATTAAGAAGACTATAATTGGGAAAGTAAAACAACTTACAAAATAAACGATCAGCAATTTAAAATCCATGCTTGCAGATGATATATCGTGAGAGCCGTGTTGTATTCTATCTGGAACACTGAACTGAGTAGCACCAATTCAAAATTGAATCTGAACCTTTGACAAGTGCCCAATGCTTATATACAGAAACAAAAAGGTAATTATCTAGAAGCAAGGGTGGAATTAAACAATTAATTAAAGTTCCATTAGCAAAATTTGTCACATCTATTGAACAGGCTCATTTACGAAAATTACTGTAATTTACACTTCATTAGATTTAGAAAAGCTTAATCCCTTTTTGTAATTTGTTATTAATGAATAAGATGCAATTAGTTTAGAAATTATTATTCTTCTAGGAAGTCTTATTTTATAATAGCCTCCTAAATGACTTTCCAAATCGTAATTTGCTTATTTTTATTATTACGGATTTAAGTAAATTAAAAGCAGGCTTAAATTACAATTAATTTTAATACCTACTTTAATATCATTTTACTTAATTTAAATGTTCTAACCATGCGTAACGATTTGTTGACGCAAAATTTGCTAGAAAAAAATAGAATATTTGTCAGAAATAAATTTTTAAAGCAACTAAGAAAAACTCTCAGGTATACCTACTATGAAAAACAATCAGAGAATTTGAAATACCCTTGTAATATGTCCATTAGTTGATTATTTATTTATTTATATAATTTTTTATTCACTTGCAATAGGCATGGGATATAGTTATCTTAATTTTTTTTTCTTAATCAGTAATTGTTGAAGATCATTACATACTTCCCAAAATACTACCGTAGATAATTTTACATTGAAAGTATGCAAAGTAAATATTTCTAAAAGAAGGCCTAAATCATCACTTCTACTTTTGATTTTTCTGTTTGCCAAGACAACAGCGTTTAAGTTTTTGGTGAGATATTGAATGATGCTTTTCTTCATGTAAACAAGTTATCTAAAGTTTTTGTACTACTTTTAAATTGAATATATAAACCGTTATAATTAATTTTTAAAAATTCGTTGTCGTTTTTGGAAATAATGATAATTTTTCTACGTTAACATTTATTTTATTAAATGCGAACCAATTTAATGTTTCATTTAGTGTTTTAGAGATTTTGCTAAACATTTGTTCTATTGTATCTGCACTAATCACAGTACTTGTATCATCTGCATACATATTAATTTCTTCGTCGATATTTGCAACTAAATGATTTATAAACATTATGAAAAGTAATGGTGAAAAGATAGATCTCCGAGGAACACTACAAATAAATCTTTGCATGTCTGGAAAATCCAACGCTTGATCGTTTTCTCATTTCTACAATTTGGAACAATTTTTCTCAAAAATGAATCTAAAATCAACAATTATCACGAGTACCATAGTATTCTAATTGTTTTAACAGGAGATTATGGCTGACAAGATCAAACGCCTTCGAAATATCTAAATTACACTGCCAGAAATCATACCTTTATCTGTACTCTCTAATAAAAATATTAAAATTTGATTTCTAGCGGTTTTAGTAGATTTATATTTTGTAAAGCCATGTTGATATTCTGTTAATAAGTTGTTGGGTGCAATTTTGTTCCCATTTCAGAAATTTTGGAGAAAGCCGTTGAAATCGCTATCGGCCGATTATTGTGTGAGTTGTAGTGTGGTTCACAAGTTCCATTTTGGCTACTTTTTTGCCTAACTTCACCACAAATTATGATCCAGGTGCCATTCGATTCGGAATGGCATTTAGAAACTTTAGAAAAAAAAATAGCCAATATGGACTTGTGAACCACACTATTAGTTTTATCTTTATTTTTGTATACAGGGATGAGTTTTACAGTTCGAGGGAATATCCATGAGTTTTTCATGTTGTTTGTATTACATTACTTGCATTTTGAATTATATTTCTAACATAGCTCGATTTTGCTGATTTTGCAACAGTTTTTAGTATCTGGGAATATTTGGTGCAGTAATTTTTTATAACAACTTTACTGTGATGTATTTTTGTTTATGTTATGGTTTTTGTATATTTTTGGAAAACTAGAATTAAAAACTGCATTAGATTTTTTATATTTGAAATTTTGTCAGTATACTCTTGCCAATTTATTTTTTTTTACGATTTACAAGGCGATAACAGTTGATGTTATTAAAATTTTGCTTATTTTCATAGATAAATGTATTTTTTATAGCTCACTTCCCTGAAATAAAAATTATTTGATAAAAATAATTAGAAAAATCAATTTTTACATTTTCAGACTTGTAATCTGTAATATTGATTAGAATATTATCAATACATGTTTTAGATCTTAATGAAGTTCGCTTCGGAGTATAAATAAAAAGCTTAAAGAGTTAAAATTCTTATAGTTATTTTTTAATGAATAACTTTTAAAATCAATATTAAAATCACCACATATTGTAATTCTTTTGCAAAGTTTTAATTTATCAAGCAAAATTTTAGTTTTTCTAAGAATATATTGGAATTTCCATCAAGTGTACGATATAAGCTGATTATGAAAACTTTTAGAAGTGATATTGCGTATACCACAAACTTCAAAATGTTTTTCTATACTGATATCATCAAAATATATGACAATTCGTTTCTTATATATAACAGTTCCAATACTGTCAGAATTCTTTCTACAAAAGTGATTTGCAAGTTTAAAATTAAAAATTATTAGTGTCAATATTTTTAGCTTATTTGCTTTTAAAAAATGCTCACTGATTGTGATGTGAATATTACTTAAGCTATCAAATAAAATTTCTAAATCAAAAATTTTATATCTAAGACTATATCATTCATAATAATTTATCTTTTTGGTTCGGGTTCCAAATTTTAGTATGTTTAGATAAATTCTTTATGTTTTTATGTTCTACTGCATCATAAATACTTAGTTTATAAAAGTGTTTCCAGTCCAGAAAGCTATGGTTTATTGAACTAGACTATAAAAATAAAGTAAATTGGACTCTACTGTCAATGTCAGATGTACATCAAAATGAAACATCACTGTCTTTTTTCTTTCTATTTCATAAAAAAATATAAACACAAATAACAATTTCTAGAAAAAAGATACAATTATGAATTGAATTTAACTTCAAAGTTTTATAACGAATTTCTGCTAAATTTATGTTTACAAGTTTAGTTCAGTACATATATGAAAAAATAGGTGATAGGTGAAACTAATTCCCACAAAGACGGGGTTTGAATTTTTTAGTTCGTTTTGGTATCTTTTTGACATACTAAACGTCTAAAAAAATCTGAGTGTGCAAAATGCGATTTTTGGCCGCTATCTTTTAAAAATCTAAAAAAGTCATAAAAAATCGTGTGTGGTATCAAATTAAAGAAAATGTCATGCTGAAGATGATTATGATAATGGTCTTAAATAATAATGAAAATAAATAACAAAATGGTGACCGAAAAACTGAAAGCTTTTGCAGCGTTGAAAATCATATTTTTATTAAAGAAAATGCGTTTTATAATACAAATGCATATGTATTTCATCAATATTTTGAATTATATTATTATATTATAAAATATACATGGCGCTAGTTAACGAGCTTTATGGATATTAAGCCACCCTGCCTGCTGCGAAGTTATTTTTGCTATGAGCAATCTCACTGATGTCTTCCGTGTTAGCAGTGAGCAACACATTGAAATATCCGATGCTAGAACATCTAGAGATATAAAGGATTTTCTAACATTATTTCAATTTTTGGAAGATCACAATCCATTTGATGCACAATGCGTTGAGCTACATATTATTTTCAGTGGGTTAGTAGACAGTCAATACAAGGTAACTGCAGATCTTCGAATCCAATCCAAACTGACCGGAAAAGCTTTCAACTCTGTTTCCATGGTTAAAATGAATCAAGCTGTCACTATGAAGATATCTAAAAAAAGGTATTGTCATTGACAGAGCTATTCAACCATGTTTGTCTGTAAATCCTGATCTGCAGAAATTAAAATAAGAACTTCAGTTATGAATTATCTATGCTTCCTCCGTCTCTGTTTGATCTAGACACTCAGTTATTGAGAAGAAGTGACAAATCATCATTGGCAAGAACTTTGGATGATGTAGCAACTAGTGTAAATTACATGTTACCTCCGGAAAAATCGTATGTACTTGACGGGGGTGCACTACTACACAAATTGCCATGGTCAAAAACAGGAAAATTTTCAGATATGTTACAACTATATAGCAGTCATATTACAAAGCAATATAAAGTTGTGACAATTGTATTTGATGGCTATGGCTACTCCAGTACAAAGGACGTAGAGCATCAGATACGCACAAAACAATCATCATTAACAGTGAAATTTATAGAGAACTCTCTACTTCTTATTTGCAAAGGATCATTTCTTTCTAATAATGAAAACAAACAGTGCTTTATAACCATGCTTGGGAAACACTTAGAAGCGAATGGCCATATTGTGATTCATGCTATAGATGATGCTGACACTATTATTGTAAAAACAGCACTAACATTGGCAGAAGAAAACCATGTAATAGTTGTTGCTGATGACACCGATATTCTTGTACTTTTGATTTAACATAATACGCGAAATATTTGTTTGCAGTCATCTACGTTTAGTAATAAAAAACGTGATATAACATCGATGTGCTTGGCGAAAAGGGATGCAAAATGATTCTCTTTTCACATGCTTTAACTAGATGCGATACCACAAGATTCTTATGTGGTAAAAGTAAATTGGCAGCATATCGATATTTTTTGAATAGTGAGGAATTTAGCATTTGCTCTACTTTGTTTGGATCAGAAAATGCAAACACAGAAGAACTCACAGATATTGGCACCAAAGTATTGGTATCATTGTATGGTGGAAATCCAAAAACAGAGACTCTGAACCTACTACGATATAATCTCTACTTGAAAACTGCCAAAAGTGAATTTACTATTGCAAGATTGCTACCTACAGAAGATGCTACTGTTTATTATCTTCTTCGCGTACATTTGCAATGTCTTTGTTGAAAAACTATGAACTATTGCCAATCCCGAAGACTGGAGGTTGGAAAAAAGTAGGAGACCAACTACAGCCCAGAACATGTAAAATGAGCCCTGCACCAAAGTTACTACTAAACATGATCCGCTGCATCTGCAAAACGGATACAAATGAGCCGTGTGATAGTGGTAGATGTACGTGTCGACGTTATGATGTGGAATGTACTGAGATATGTTGTAACTGTTCTGGTAGAGATTGCACAAATAGTGCACTGAAAAAAAGTGATGTAGAAGAAACTGAAGAAAACTATTAGGTTTAGCTTTTCTCCTATGTAAGATGTAAGACTGATGAAATACATATGCATTTGTTTAATAAAAATATGCAAAAGTTTTCAGTTTTTCGTCCACCACTTTGTTAGTTATTTTTATTATTTAACACTAATATCATAATCATTTTCAGCATGAAAGTTTCTTTAATTTGATACCACACACGATTATTTATGATTTTTTAAAAAATTTTTCAAGATGGCGGCCAAAAAAAACGCATTTTGCGTACTCAGATTTTTCTAGACGTTTAGTATGTCAAAAAGATACCAATAACGAACTAAAAAATTCAAACCCCGTCTTTGTGGGAATTAGTTCTACCCAAAAACCTATATCTACTGTACTAGTTCTCCCGGTAGTATAATGAAAGCTTTGTCTCTCTTGATTTTTCTTTCTTCGATTTTTATCAATAAATGTATTCCAAACTGCCTGAATGCACTGGTGTCCCCAAATATAAAAATAACCTATAAAATATAACTTCGCTAATCTTTTTTCAAAAGCAAATAACTAACGTATACTCTGTTTAACAAAAAAGTTATTGACATTCTCTTTACTTAAAAACTTCTCGCTTCTCTTTTTCTTTTGAAAAATGAAATAATACTGGGAAATGTACGATACCTACTACTTCTTCATTATGAATTTTGTACTACGCAATTAAACTGAAAAATTAAAAAATTTCTTTTTTTTTGTAAGTTAGAGTGTTTTTCTTCCTACTTTGTTTTTCTTCGTCACATACGATATTTAACTATAAATTTTCTATAAAATAACAATTGATTGAATTTTAAGAGCAAATTTCCATTAATAGCATTTATTTCAATGATTAAATTATAATTATAACTTTAAAAAACGCCGTACGAAGTGAAGAATTTGTGATATATTTAGTTTTTTTAATTCCTTTAACAATACAGTTATTTGTTCTTGTCTTTTTCCTAAATAATCTAACACTTTCTTCTGTAAAATGTTTTCTTACCTTGGATAGAAATATCCATACCTTTTTCTCTTTGCTTGTACTCAAAAATGCAGCAACTATTTTTGATTTATCTACTATGAAAGTTCCTATATTTGTGTCTAATCGTTTCTTCTTCTTGTAGGTAATCTTTGTGAAACTAATATCATTGTTGGTTTTGTTTATATTTTTTTCTTCAAAATTTGATTTTTTGAATCATTATTTTCCTTAGAAATTTTAGCTTTGTCGAATTCCAACGTCATCTTTTCATCGTTGTCATCAAACTTATCATCTTTGTTTGAAATAATGAAGGTTTTATCTGTAATAACAATATTAGGTTAAATTGCCTTATTTTATATTTTGAAAGGACATTATTTTTTAAAAGGGTATGATTTTCTTCTAAAAATGTGTTTTTACTTTGAATTTACAGTACACAGTACAGATCTTTGGTGTTTTGTGTATTGGACAATTTCTTCTTTTTACTTAATTTTACAGTATTGCTGTTTTTTTACAAATTATATTGTTTTGCACCATTTTCTTTATTTTGTATCTTTGAACTACCTGCTAGGAAAGACATATTATGGAAATCCTTTAAATATTTGGGAATAGGAAGTTGTGGATAGTTTTTTAGATAGTATCCAGTGTTGGAAGACAAGACTATTGGACATATTGGAAAATCTTCTTCTATTATGCTTCTTAAAGAATTATCTTTTTCAAATTTTTCTTTGTTGCTAAAATGTTTGTTAACCTTAACCGTAAAGAGTCAACTTTAGAGATGATCGTACAAAAAAAAATTAAGTTGTCAATTGAAACAAAAAAGTTGATTTTCGTTGGGCATATGGTTGATGTTGGACAACAATTGCATATGGGATCTGTTTGTGGTATTTCTCCAATAATATCTTCTAATCTTGATTCACTTAAATCAGACTGTAAATAAAAAAGTTACGGTTGGAGGTGATTTTTTGTTTTTTTCTTTTGAGACATTCTGTATATGATGTACGATAGGCTATAAAAGTATAATAGAATAATTACAAGGAGGGTAAAATGTCAGTTTCCTTATACCCTGCTTGGTATCATATCACTTTACTGTGCTACAGAAAGGAGGTAGTAACGCAGTAATTAATTGAAATAATACCAACAAACTTGTATATCCCAAAAACTTAAACTATCATCTATCGAATTTTTGTTTTCACCAGTGAATTTGTCTTGAAATTATATCATAAGTTTGGGACACCCTGTTTTACATTATAAAGTATTGGTCAGATAAGAGAAATGCTTTAATCTCTGTTGATATAAAACTGTTTTGTTTATATTTATCTTTTATAAGTTGTACAATTTGGTTTTAGTCCACTATATACAAAAAAATTAAAAAAACTTAAAAATACTTTTTTTGTTGGTGCTTTTCGTTAATGTTATTATTAAAACTTCTTTCATTGCTTTGACCATACGATTAGCTGATGGAATATTTTTCCAGTTTATTTTTCTTACTAGAATAATTACCATATTTGGCGAAAACAAAAAATTGTTAAATTGTTACAAACTTGAACGCTCAGTGCCAATTTTCCCAAAAACGTTCGCAAATTTGTTCTAATGACTGACGCAATTGTCTTTGTGTATTTTTACCATTATCACTCCGGATAGTACATTTTTGGTTATCCTATTTTTACAATAAATTTTTTCATTGAGTATTGTTGAATTTGTTGCTACTTCTATATGCGTTGCTCTGATGGATTAACATGTAAACCGTACCTTTTCTTTTTCTTCGTCTTATTACTACTTTCATCGACCCAAAAAATATATTCCAACAAAGCAAAAAGCTCTGGGAGGTCTTGATAATTTTTCTTTGTTATCCCATTTCTGGTACTCTTGGTCTGGCCTTACTTATTCTACTAAAGTCGGGAAAATTTATAACTTTCGCTATCAGTCATCTTGCTTGCCAAATCCAGAACTTTTGTCTTATTTCATTTAAAGTCAGTTGAAGACCAAAATGTCCATTCTTCTTATGGTAATAATTTACGATTAGATTTGTAAAAAGATATTTATTGCTTAAAACAATTGGATGTTTTGCTAAATAAGAAAGTTCAGTTGTCGTCTCAACCCCACCTCGCAAACATATCAAATCATTTTCTAAACAATTTGATAATTGCCATAATTTATTAACCTTTGATATTAATGTTTTCTGTTATTTTGATATTCTTATAATTATAGAAATTTTAGTTTTACATCTTTCATGATGTCATCTTCTAATTTTCTCGTGTACTTTACTGTATCTTTCTTTGACCAAATTGTTTTCCTTGATTAAAAATTCTAGCACTTAGAATCAGTAGCTCTTGCTATTTAATTTAATTGCTTTATTTTCTCTAATTGCGTTTTCAACTATGTTTAAATTGGAAAGTACCCAACACCAGTTCGATATGCTGATAATTTTTGAATTTCTTTTATTCCACATACGTACAACGAACGTTTTAAAACTTGCAGCTTCTGACTTAATGCAGCATAGTGTGATTTTTGAGTCAGTCAGGAAATAAGCTTCTATTACCTTCAGTAAATGCAGCTTTCTAATACTATTTGCTAAACGAGAAGCTATTATTGCATTTTGCAGCTCTATTCAAGGAATGGTTATTGATTTGAGGAAGATACTTGAGTTCTAGAAGTCATCCGAGAAATCTTAACATCGTATTTTTCGAATCAAAAATATTCTACGCCAACAATGCTTTTCACTTGCATGCCAGAAAATGGGTAACTGAAAGAAAATTTTTCATCCATACCTAAATTGTAACATCTTGAAATTTGAGGTGTTGCCATACTTTATAGTGATCCTGGCTAATTTCTTCATCCTAATCTACTTCACTTTTCCATACATCTTAAAGTATAATTCTCGCTTTTAATATAAAGTGACCTAGAAGTCGTAATGAATCTTACAAAGCCATTATTATTCTCAACACTTTTTTGTAGGTATTTTACAACAATGTAATGTATCTTTATTTAACTTATAAAAGTTTAATAAAAATGCAAAACAATCTTCAATTGGAATTTGTTTTAATTTCAAAACTCGTTGAGAAGAGTTTTCTTCAAGTATTTTTTTTTTCAATTCTCAGTTCGTCAGGTATCTTGTCGACGACGTTTCAAAAATTTCAAACTCATCCTAGGAGCTTAAAACTACCTTCTTTATCTTCCACTACATTTTTAAATTACGTCTACTGCGGAATTAAATAAATCTGGTCTATTTAGAAGGAAATCATCAAAGCTCTTACGTTCCACTTTCACAACACCACTCCTAATTTTCCTGGTTTGTTTATGTTTATAAACTTAAAAGTCAGATGACTACCAGTTATTTGTTGTAGTACTGTTATCTTCATTTACTTTTTTTGGCATAATTTTTATCCACGACTATCTATTTATAGATATTAACATCCTGTACACGCATTTTTAAATATTTACTTTTGAAAACTGTAGCTTTATTGGGAGAGGGTTCAACTTTAATCTCACTTGTACCCTTCTTGATCCTATACAAAGAGAAGTACTTTACTAAAAACTTAAGTTTCAAAGTTTCTCCCTTTAGTATGCAATCTTTTTGACATTATTTAACATTAGGGTGTCTAATATATTTAATTTAAAAACATTGAGAATTGTAACTGTTATCTACAATCTACAAATTAGAAAAAATCGTAATTGCGCCAAGCAGCCTTATGCTATAAAAGCGCGATTTGCATGTTTTGTTAACAATTTAAGAACTTATGTACTTAATTAAAACTTTTCTGAATACATTACATACTTTACATTGCCATCAAGAGACTAATAAAATCTATCATTCTTTTACAACAAAAAATAGTATTATTATTATGTGACTAGTTTAGGTATCAAGGATTCTGTAGCGTAATATTAGTATCTACAATTCTACATGCGTACAGGGCAATGATATAGTAAGGTTGAAAATTTTTCTATCTCAAATTGTTATTTGAATCGTATATCAGGAGTGTTGTAACAGATACTTATTTTTCTGCACCTAGGTACAGTTACAGGTACTTGGTAAATTAAGTATCTAGATGCAGCTCCAGGTGTGTTTTATGTTAACGTATCTAGGTACAGTTACAGATACAAAATAAAATTACCTGAACACTGATAGTACTTTAAAAGGTACAACAAAATAATTAAAAGTTCTCATTAGTCAAAAAAGTTTTATTTGAAAGTTAATGAGGCTGTGAAAACTGATTTTAATTAAATACTAGAAAACTAAAGAAAACCATAAACTATCTTAAAAATGCTCGTTTGTTTGATCACCATTCAGGCATCAACCATTTTGAAAAAGTCTTGACAGCGTCTTATACATCCTAATAGTACTAATAAATAGTAATAGTGAATATTAAATAATTATAATTCTAAATTCTGTCTGGTTTCTTAACATTAAAAGCGTTTCCAAAGTTTTATCGGCAAGACGGTTTCTTCTCGGTGTTAGGATTTGCCCCCCAGCACTAAACAGTTTCTCAACCGCTGGAGACGAAGATAAATAGTATTATACCTCCTATAAACTTTAAAAATCACGGGGTACTGCAATAAAGATTATACATCCTTAGATTTGTCTTGTAAATATTCCATTTGAACATTTTGAATATTTGTAGATTCGATGTACTCTTTAGTTTCCGGCATCGTTGTTGGGCTTCTGAGTATATTAAAGAAGTCATCATCTTCACTGCCAGTTGAAGCAGCACCACTTGTGTTATTACTCACATCAGTTTTGTACGTTTTCTTTCATTCAGTAACGAATAAAGATTTCAAAAGTTTGGTAAAGTTTTCAACATCAGGCTCATCTAAAGTTGTCGAAGTTACCCGTTTTAATTTAAATTTTGTGACGGAAACAGTCTCCAAGATATATGGCTTTGATGTGCTACTATTTAAATTTAAGATATCTTTATATCTTTTATTAATGCCCACTAGATTTGCATTTCTCAATTGTACACTGACAGTACAGTTATTATAGGGGTCGTACGTAGACAAAATTAGAACAGAATTTTTTTCTTCACAAATATGTTATGTTATACAACATACTAAAAGTCCTAACGAATCTGAGGTGCGCGTTGTCTGTCATCTTGAAAAAATGGCGGCGGAAAGGGGTCCGAGCGCGGTTTTTCGCTTATATCTCCGTAAATATTAGTCTTAGGTAAAAAAGGAACAAATGCAAGAGCATAAAATTTCCTACAAAACCATGTCTTCAGTTTTTACATACTACTAACCTGTAATTAAAAAAAAATAGCGAAGAAAAAATTTATAATTTTCAAATGCGAAAAAAAGTCGTTTCGACGCCTGGATTGGTTTTTTACCGCATAAATATAAATGATTGCGACTAATATTGACTTAATTAAGTCAAGACATAAAAGCTTATAACGAGCTCGTTTCCACACCACCCTTATCCATTACCTAGGGGAGGTAGGTTTCCGGTGCGTTTTTTTTTATTGTGGTGTCCCCTGTAGGCCTACTCCACAGAATAGTCTTTTATGAATCTATTTAAAACTTGGTGATAAACCCTTAAGAAATGCATCTTTGCCGCTCCTGATGTGGGAGACAGGCTGTCTAATTTGACTTGTGTTTTGCTTCTAGCAGTGGTTTAAGTAAAGCAACCGTATCTCAATCGGTCGATGGATTCTCCTTTTTCCCTTTATATAAAACGCGCGTTAGTTCTTCTCCAGCTTGAGCATCTTCTTTTCTGTAGCGTTTTCAGAATTGAAAATCTTCATGTTTTTAAAAACTGAAGGGTTATTCTTTAATAATTTAAAAAAGGTCTTTTTCCCCTTATTCATGAAACCGAAAGTAGTATCACATCCACTTGCTGCATGAAGAAAGAGTAAATAATTTTTAATTGAACTATGCCGTTTCTGTTCAGCAGCTGAATAATAGATAACATTTTTATTTTTCCCTTTTCCAGGCTTTAACAAATAAATGTCCTTATTTTCAGGAATGAATGCTACCATCAAGACCATTTCATACACGTCCTCTCTAACTATTATTACTGAGGGGTTAGTTGTAGCAAATAAAATAGCAGTATTGACTATTAAACTATCTGCATCGTCTGGAGCTTGCAGGATAGTCATAGAGGTTTTTTTTCATTTTTTCGCTAGTAAACACACCAGATGAGACTTATTTCTTTTGTTTCTCAAGAAAACGTTTTGTTTTGTTGTTAAAGGAGTGTTTCCATCGAAAATGATGTTGGGAGACTGCTTCCGGTAAAGGCGCTGTCTCTCAGCATTTTTGATGTTCAAACTGCTCTCCTCACAGCTGTCAAACACGATGGTACAATTTTTCCCGTAGTGAACTTTGACGTAAGTAACATATGCCTGGAAAACATCGTTTTAAGTTCCTTGACTCGGCCAAATGACTTTATGGAGCAAAGTCGGGTAAATGTTTTGCTATCTCCTGAAATACGGAATAAAGAGATGATTTAACGGCCTTCCTCATACCCAGTTCATCAAAAAGTGACTGGCGTCTGGGAAAAAGTTCAAATTTAAAATATTCTTCTAGTTCATCATCTTGCTTAAAAGTACTTAAAATTCGCTGATAGAGGAGATTTGTATCGATGGGCATCACGGTGTCATAAATTTTTATCTTACAGTTGATTGCACCTAAAGGTATAACACAGTTTATACTTTTTTTTTCACTTTCATGTATTTTAAGTAGTTCATCTGAATCAAAATATTAAAAAGAAAAAATAAAATGAATAAGTAAATCAGAAAAAAATAGAACCGAATATTGCACATATTGCATTAAAAACGCTAAATACCCACAACAAAGGTAAGAAAAAAATCAAACGGCATTTGTACCTTAAAAACGCGACTTATTCCTAACAAGAAGTACAGAAGATTGCATTGTGGCCTAAAACTTTTTGTTTACCACCCTATTTATTCAACCAGATGATATAGTAAAACGGAATAAGAATTTTTTTAGTCAAAATGATGGAATGTCAAATTAAGATACCCCCATTTTTTTAATTATTTTTTTACTTGAATATACTGCTTCTGTAAAGGAAAGTTTCAAATAATTTTAGGTGTATTTTATACTAACTGTTAATTATATACTTGTGTCTTGAATCAATAACAGTGTCATATTTGTGCGGTAAAACACGAATCCAGGCGTCGAAACGACTTGTTTTCGCATTTGAAAATTATAAGTTTTTCCTTCGCTATTTTTTTTAATTACTGATTGGTAGTATGTAAAAACATGGTTTTGTAGGGAATTTTATGCTTTTGCATTTGTTTCTTTGACTTTTTTACCTACGACTAATATTTACGGAGATATAACCAAAGAACCGCGCTCGGACCCCTTTCCGCCGCCATTTTTCAAGATGGCGGACAACGCACACCTCGGTTTCATCAGGATTTTTAGTGTGTTGTATAACATGACTAAAAAAATATATTTGTGAAGAAAAAGATTCTGTTCTAATTTTGTTGACTTTTAACCAAAAAAATCACTATAATGACTGTACTATGAATACTAAAAGTGTTAAAGAACTTAAAGACTCGTTAATCTGAAATAATGTAAGGAGTACGTAACCTAAACAGCAGTATTCTTCACCTTGTAGAATATCAATTAATTTTGCAAGTACTTCCATAACTAAAACATATTTAGACAAAATTCTATATTTTTTAAGTCTGACTTGTGTAATTTGTTACATATTTCATTTAAGTGCTCTCTGAGTTGTGGTATTTTCTGCACACTGTCAAATAAAGAATTCCATCGTGTAGGACAGGGTACTATTAATTTGAGTTTAAAAATATTTTTAATTACATCGGCAACTGCAGTTGATCGAAATATTTGACACATTCCATTTTGTTAACTTGCCAAATGTAGAATTGTAGATTGTTTATACATAGTATTCTGTAATGCTGTATCATCATCTTTTGTAACAATTAAGTTAAAAGTGTAGAGGCACATTGAAAATGCTACGGTAATGTTATATTAAAGTTTTCTAATTCTAAATTATTCTGCAGACTCCGTTCTATTTCCAAAAAGTCTGGTATATCCTGAACACTAATATCAACATTTTAGCCATTCAATGATATAATATTAAGTACAGTTTATTATAATAATAATCATAATTATTATAGTTAATTACAATACATTACTTCCAAATTTCTAAAATGAGATTTTGTGGAAAAATAATTTCTAAACTAATTGCCCAACATGCAATTCCAAAAGGCATTAACGTTTTCTGAATCTAATGAGGTGTAATCTGAAGTAATTTGCTTTAGTGAATATGACCAACTTTGACAATGGAATTTTAATTGACTGTTTAATGTCATCAGTCATCACCCTCGTTTCTAGAAAATTGCTTTTTTCTGTTCGTATTAATAGTATTGGGTATGTGCTAAAAGTTCAGTTTCGATTTTGACTTGATCAGTGTTCTATATAAGATTTGATACGATCCTCACGATTATCAGGTGCAAACATGATTTTCAGATTATTTACCGCTTATTTTGTAAGTATTCTTATACTGTTCTATTTTTTTCCATTATAGTTCTTTTACTAATGTCTTAAGTAATTCTTGTAAGTTCCGGTTTCGGACACAAAAAGAAAATTTTGCCAATATTAATTTTTGATCATTATGTTCTCTTCCAGGTAATAATGACAGTAGCTGCAGCCGCAGACCAATTTTCCGATTATAACCAAGATGATGAATATGCAGACACGGAAAGTATACCTGTCGATTCTAGCCTTCTCAGTTTACTCTCACCACGTCACAGACAATACGGCCTAGAAAATTTTGTCCATACAGATTATGATTCATCTGCAGAAGAATTAAAAAACATTCAAGCAGACTTTGGCGTTTCCAAACCATCCCTCGATCTTGGAATTTCATTATTAAAGCCAAAAACGGAAGTTTTGAAGTTAATCAAAGCTTTCATCAAATTAAAAGGCCAATTCATAAAAAGCATGTACGCTTTCATCAGTGAGAACTACTATTTAATTAAAACGATTGTGAAGTTGGTGATCAGTAAAGCACCCCATTTGCTGCAACTATCTTTGATAGGAATTAGTATTATTACAAAAATTATAGATTTTTCTTCAAATTTATTTGCTGAATGGAATGTAGGAATTTCTCCTCCGGTGTATGATGCACCTATTGATTGGTAGAAAAAGTTTCTTTGATTTCTTGTAGTTATACGAAATAGAACAGTGATTTTATTTAGTTTAAGGTGTTTTGTAAGTAATAATAATAAATGATAAATATAAATATTTATTAAGTATTTGTTTTGTGTTGTGCTTTAGATTCTAGCAAAACAGGAGTGTGGTGGTACCATATATCTTTAATTTAGCTAAAGTGTTCAGATTTCTTTAATTCGAACTTGCTGTCTTTCACATAAGGCTACCGAAGTTTACTAATAGTTATAAACTGAAATTTCCTATCAATTAAATTACTAAAAGTTTGCAGACGCAATTTGAAGAACAAAGTAGTTGCTACTTAAAATTCCTTTCCTTGTTAGTAATCAACAGAAGTTCTACTCGTAGTAGCTTCAATGAGGGTATAGTTAATGATTTTCTGAAATTTGTTATCATAAATTATTATCCGATTAGAAGTAGTTTAAGAAATTCCAGACTTCTAGAAATTTGATTTTATGAATTTTAAAAGGTTACAATATTATAATAATAAGTAATAATAATTCTCAGAGATCTGATTTTTAAATCGTCTTAGCTTTTAAAAGATATTACATTTCTAAAAATGTAAAAATGGCAACTACTATTTACAATGTTTAAAAATATCTGGCTCATTAGTGTCTATAAAAATAAAGATTGTCATCATACAAGGGTTTCAAAAAAGCTCGGCTGATTATTACGTTGTCACGTTATGAAAATCTCTATAAAACACGTTCTTAAATCGTTCCATTTGAACGTTAATGCCAAGTTGAGATTAAATGAGTATGTGTTCACAGACACTGGGACTTTTTGTCGTAATCTTTGAAATTCTGTTAAATTAATATTAGCGGTTATTACATTAATTTAGCAGCGAAATTTATTCCTTTAAAAGTGCTTACAACTTTATCTTGATAAATTAAACAAGAATTTTTAAGTCCCAACTCATTACGTTAGTAAAATTACTTAATTTTCATTTAAAAAAGCGAGTGATTAATTTTTCAAGTTCCGAGTGAAATAGAGTGCACCATCATCAGTGCTTCCGCCATTAATTAATTAAATCATACAAAATACAAATAATAATAATTAGTCAAAATAAAATATTTTTGGATTTGTAGTACGGAACTTGCATAAATGTTTATCTGTTTATAAATATTATTTAGTTTTCCAATAACAGAAGTGGATAAAACTTTTTTTTATTTAGTAAACTAGAGCTCAAAGAAATTATTTAATCACCATAGCAAATTGGTTTTTAAAAACCAATTTTTTAAAATTTATTTGAATTAAAAATATTCACTTTTTAACTGGTTTCTTACTTTATCATTCAATGGTTAATTACAGACTGCTTACAATTTAAAATGCTGCATAAAAAAAATGTTAATTGAATAGAAGTGTTAAACAAATAAAAGAGCTAACTCTCACTAATATACAGGAAATTATACAGTGTGTCCGAAAAGTATGGAATATCCTATATATCTCAGTAAATATGCATTTTATGGAAAAATGTTTCCTATAAAAGTTTTTTAGTGTTTAGTATTACATTACAGGGCAATACCAAATAACTATTTTTTAAATAGCAAAAGGGCAACGAATAATGCTTCAATTTTTTTAATGGGAAATTTTATTGTACTCATTTGATAGAGAATGTTTTTCTTTTTTCAATGATGTAAAACTTTGATATACTTGCATAAGTAAATTTTGATTAGACCGCAAAAAATTGTTTGAAAGTTTATTTCAATATTCATCTGTTACGAATTGAAAATTTTGTATAACTACACT
This sequence comes from Ignelater luminosus, assembly GCA_011009095.1. NCBI lineage: Eukaryota > Metazoa > Arthropoda > Insecta > Coleoptera > Elateridae > Ignelater > Ignelater luminosus. The sequence continues at coordinate 22,905 of VTPC01006392.1, read as the reverse complement.
TTACAGTTTATAGAAGGTGTTCAAGTGTGCACCATTTACAGCTTGGCAATGATAAAGTCGTCTTTTAAATTCGTTTACTGCATTTTGAATCGTTTCTGGTGTGATAGCTCTAATCTCTGTTCTAATACGGTCTTTTAAAGTTTCAATATCTTCAGGCATATCGACATAAATCTTATTTTTGAGATGGCCCCACAGAAAAAAATCAAGTGGACTTAAATCCGGCGAGCGAGCTGGCCATTCTACTGCACCTCTTTTACCTATCCATCGATAAGGGAAAGTATTATCAAGAAACTGTCGGACATTAATTCCGAATTGAGGAGAAGCCCCGTCTTGTTGCAACCATATTTTGTTATGGGGTACATCTGGATCTAGTTTATTAGGAAATAGAGCAGCTAAAGCAGGCACTAAGTCAAATCTTAAAAAATCTAGATAAGCATCCGCTGTTAAATTATGTTCTATAAAAAAAGGTCCCAAAATTTGGGTTTCAATAATTCCTGCCCAGACATTGACTTTCTGCTGATATTGGGTGTGACCTTCTACATACCAGCCAGGATTTAACGAAGACCAGTAGCGCGTGTTTTGTTTGTTAATGGTACCATTCAAACAAAACGTTGCCTCATCATTGAAGAGAATATTTTTATGAAAATTTGCATTTTTCTGAAGCCTATGTGTTATTTCTTCGCAAAATCGCAATCTTTGATCTAAATCATCTTCTAATAATTCTTGAACTATGTAAGGTTTATACGGATGCCACTTCTTCTTTCTTAGAACTTCGTGTGCAGTGGATTTCTTCAAAGTATGTTCACGAGCAATTTGTCGAACAGAAACATGTGGATTTTCCACGACAGCCAACATTATATTCTCACGTTGTTCATTATTTAAAGCTTTAGGTCTGCCCGTTTTTGGACGATCTGTGACAGAACTCGTCTCATGAAATTATGTAAAATTTTACTTACAGTAGACTGAGAAATATGGTATTCGGGGTGCACGTTATTAAACAAATTGCAAACTTCTTCCTGTGTTCTCATTCTGTCTCCATACCCCAGCATTATTAAAATTTCGATACGATGTTTTTCTGATAAATGATCCATAGCAAGTCGTATTTTTGTAACTTTGTTATCCTCACGTTAATCAAAATGCTTAAATTAATTAAACAAATAACTTTTCGCTTTAGTTCGGTTATTAATTGACATTTCTACGACGCATTCAATTGGTGCAGCAAACAAAAGTGTATCACACCGACCATAATGTGACTAGATGATATTGAAAATTTAAAATACCACGTCTGAAAATATAACAGATGAATAAATAAACTTTTAAGGGTTATTCACACAATTTTTTGCGTTTTAATCAAAATTTACTTATGCAAGTGTATCAAAGTTTTACATCATTGAAAAGAGAAAAACGTTCTCTATCAAATGAGTACAATAAAGGGATACCTTCCCATTAAAAAAAATTGAAGCATTATTCGATGCGCTTTTATTTTTTTAAAAAATAGTTATTTGGTATTGCCCTGTAATGTAAAACTAAACATTAGGAAACATTTTTCCATAAAATGCATATTTACTGAGATATATAGGATATTCCATACTTTTCGGACACACTCTATAATATTTCAGAAGGCATATTTCATGAGATAGAAAATGCTACAACGTGTGCTGCCCTTTCCAGTTGCTTCTAATGCAGCATATTATACAGTAGATTCCAGTGAAAATCAAAATTATATAAAGGGCATTAATCCTCAAATTAACATAATGGTTTTTATTGTAAATTAGTATCAACGGTTTCAAATTTTGTTGCTCTTTCTGTAGTTGGTGGATCTCATTGAAATTTACATTCTCGATCGTAATTTTAGCAAGGTTAACAGTCGAAATCCCACGATAAATATTGATTTTAGGTAATATCATTGGTTGACCCTGCTAATTTTCTTCTCGCTGACAAAATTGTGATCGTTGGATTAGAAACAATACCCAACAGCTAGATGTATCAAATAACTTCACTACAATGTGGTGAAGTCCGAAAGCTGTGTAACAATACTCTTCACTTAATGATGAAAATTAATATTTTTTTAACAACATAAATTGACAAGTATGAAACATTCATATACAGTACGCCCAGTTTACGGATCCTCTCTTGGATTTTTGGGAATAGGCAACACGTCTTACAATTCAGAGATATTGCAGAGTTCAAAGACAAAATGGATCATGTTCATATAGTTTGTTTTCTATAATACATGTTAATGTCAAAATTTCTCAATTTATCCCTTTCAGTGATACACTCCATTAGAAGGGACATACATTTCTACGTGTACTAACATACATATAAATGTAGTTTCGGCTTTTAATATAGTACTATAAAGCAGGCGAAGCCATATCGTGAAAACTAAATAGGGCCATATGAAAAATAAAAGGCTAGTTATGGGCTAATTAAGTGCCCCATACCCAATTTTTTTAAGTTGAAGGTTCCGCTAGCTTTAGAAATAATTAGTGTGGTTCATAAGTTCCATTTTGGCTATTTTGTGCCTGACTTCACCAAAAATTATGATCGAGGTGTCATTCGATTTGGAATGGCATTTAGAAACTTTTCGAACATTTCGAAGTCCCGCGCAAAAAAATTGCAAAAGTTATAAACAAATTCGTAAGAAAAGGGTTTCGTTTTTTGCAAATATCTCTGAGAAAATTGCAAATATCCGAAATCAAAAAAAGAAGACAATACCAAGAGCTTCCAATTACCCTTTAATTATAAAAAAATAAAATTTTCAAAATCAGGACCATCGGCAGGTATGAATACTTGTACCCCGTCCCGAAGCAACTAATACACCGATATTATTTTGAAAAAACGGAACATCAGTAATCCTTTCTAGCAAATTCTTTATTATTATGATTATTAGAGACCGGATCTTTAGGCACTAAAAATTATCAAAATAGGCAGGCAAATAGGCACTAAAACCCTTTAAAGTACGCATTATTACAGACAATTTAGGCGATAAAATAGGCTTCTTAAGCAACGAAATAGGCATTTTAGGTCATCAAATAGGCATTTTAAGCAACCTTATAGGCACTTTAGGTGACCAAATAGGAATTTTATGCGATTTAGTAATTCTTGGGAAAATTCATTCAAGATTTTAACCTTTTTTGCTGAACCTTAATTTGTTTTTATAATTAATTTTTGTGAACTAAAATTGAGTATTTAATAATTATTTTATTGAAAAACTAAATATTCCAATTATTATAGCTATGTAAAATAATATTGATATGATACAATGGTAAATCGATAAAAAACTTAAAACATGTTAAATGATACATCTAAAAACAAATTACAATATTAGAATAGTTATTTATGCAACAAGTGAGTAAAGTGTATCTTTTTTTCACGAGAAGGAAAGTTTGCCGCACGAGCCGTAGGCGAGTGCGCAAATCCGCCGAGTGAAAAAAAGTAATTTTACTCACGAATTGCATACAAAACTTTTTTCACGTTCGTAATAAAAATCAAGAACTACCTACTTCAATAACGGCTTTCTCGATGCGTCACATCAATGCGTTCTAATTTCTGACAAATGCCAGTGGCAGCCTCCTATGTGTTTAAATATTTTGCGTTAAAAAATGACACGTTACGATACTTTTTTTCACTCAAATGCGTGAAAAAATGAACCGTTATGGCACTTTTTTTCACGCTTCTATCGCGATGAAACAAACGCATCCTTTATAAACGAAAATTAATGAAAAATATATTTTATTGTTAGAACTACTACATTATAAGAACATATTCTACAGGGTGTTTCCTTATGATGGTAGAAAGTTTTAATAAATAATTCCTGGGATAATTATAAATAAAAAAGTTCGTATAAACAAGTGTACTAGAATGCGTCCCTTCCGAAATAAAGATACTTGACTTTTTTTAGTTTTCTAAGGAAGATACACTTACTTAAATAACATTTAAAATCAATCTGCTTATTTAAATTTGACACGTATATTAGGAGTCTGATTTGTTTAAACGTCTATCAGCACAAACACCTTAAGCGGATTATCTTTTGTTAAGGACGCCTTTTCTTTACTACCTTTTACATTTAATGGGTAGCTTTATTTTTGAACTATTTGAAGAAATTATGATTTATTACTACCTGGACATCTGAAATAGATTATAAAAGGTGTCTTTAAAAGAAGTTGAAACCAAGTTTCTAAAAATAACTAACGGATCTTAATAAATAAAGGTAACAGTACTGACATTGCATTTTAAAAATCCTTAAAGTAAAATATTGAGTTTAAAAACTTATACAAGTAGGTAGGTAAACTAGGCACTCATTTAGCCAAACTAAGCATTCATTTAGGTAAACTAGGCATCCATTTAGGCAAAATAGGCATTTAAGGCAGATCTTAAAGACTGTAGACATTTATTTCAAAATTATAAAAAAAGGCACTTAGGCACTTAAAAAAGAAATTATTATTACAATACTGCTACAACCTAGTCAAAGACCAATGAGTAGCTGTTTTTCAAACCTAACTTACTAATTTAACTTAGGACTAAGTGGTATCCTGTGATCCTTTTCTAGTTTTCTTTGTTTGGTCTGTATGGTCCAGGAGCAGGATAGCCTCGACGTTCTCATGTTGGAGAAGTCTTCCCTCGTGATTTCTAGCTGATTTTTGTATTTCTTTTTATACTTACTCCACTCTAAGCCCCCTGTGTAGATCTTCATTACGGATGTCCCAGGGTGCATTCACAATTCCCCTTAGTACTTTATTTTGAAACGTTTGTATAATGTTAATATTTGTTTTTTTGGTATATCCCCAATGTTGTGTACTGTACGTCCATACGGGTTTTAGCGTTTGATTGTATAGAAAAATTTTATTATGGATTGATGAGATTAAATGTTTTTTCAGAAACCAATACATTTTCTTGTACCTTACATCTAATTCTTCCCATTTTTTTCTTTACGTGGGCTTTCCAGCGAAGCTTTGCGTGTAGTGTAAGACCAAAGTATTTCGCCGTATTAGAGTGTGGGATTACTTGTCCATTTATGCTTATTGCTTATGTTCTATTTGTTTATTAGTGAAATCTATATAAACAGATTTATTCTAATTGAGTTCAATTTTCTATTTTGTAGCCCAGCTATGGAATTTATTAATAGCACTTTGCAGTCTTATTGTTGTTTCGGTATTATCATTGTTCACTATAAGACAGTATCGTTGGCGAAGGTAGACCTTGGGCTATTATCCAACTGAGGCAGATCGCATGTATAGAGAAGATAGAAAACCGGGCCCAGAACACTGCCCTGGGGGACTCTAGCTTTAATTTATTTGAGGTTCGGATATGCATTTTCCTGTTTTATCTTAAACTATTTATCTGTTAAAAAGGATTTTTTAATGTCTGGGTATTGTTTCGGAGGCGTAGTTTAACTCGTGGGGTAGTCTATTGTGCCATACCTTGTCGAATGCCTACGCTACGTCGAGAAATACTGCAGTGTAGATTTCTTTCTTCCAGGGCATCTCCTGTAACGTTAGTTACTCTATGAAGTTGATCCATGATGGATTGACCTCGTCTGAATCCCAACTGATGAGTTGGGCTCAGGTATTTTCTGTCAATAATTGATTTGATCCTTTTAAGGAGAAGCTTTTCGAATAGTTTTGAGAAGGTGGGTAATAATGATATTGGTCTATATGAGGAAGTTGGGTGCGTATATTAAACGGCTTGAAAGATTACGCTGAGTGCAGAAACAACTTTAGTCCGTGACTTAGGTGGTTTTTGTACTCACTAGTCTTTATAGAGGGCTCTGTAGTAGAATTCACAGACATCAGTTGTGTCAACTGGTAAATACAGTGAAAAGATTATTGTACTTTTGAACCAGAATAAACGTGATTTCTTGTGTTTTAAAAGTGAAAGAAGTAAGTAGTACTGTGACGATTTTTTGGTGCGAGTGGTGGTAAATAAATAGGCGTCGCACGGTGAGACGCTATTTACGCGGCGGACTCGGGCGCCAGATTTGTTGAGGGGGTTTACTCTCCCACCTCGTCCTTGATGCGGTCGGACGAAGGCTCGCAGGTAGCTACTGTGGAGAAACGGTGCCTCCAGAGGTCGACGGCTGAAAAAACACTGCTATAGGTTTCACAATAAAATAAAACACAATGTAACCCCAAGTAATATCTATTCATACACCAAAATGACAGTCTATATACAAGCGGGTCTAAGTCTAGGCCTACTCTACCAAGCCATGCAGCAGCGGTACAATTGAGCACAGGGCGTACGGGCTCGGTTCGGGTCGGGTGCCCGGCAGGAGTATGAGTTGGCGAGGAGGCACGGAGTTGTCAGCAAAGGCTGCTTCTACTCGGACCCTCGTCGTCACTGGACAACGCGCTCGGACTGGACCAAAGACGGTTCGAAACCTCGCCGTTGGTCACAAACCCAGCTTCGGTGGAAACAAGGAAATGGGGTTGTCAGTGAAGGCCGCTCCGACTCAGAACC
>VTPC01006392.1:0-16439 GCA_011009095.1 Ignelater luminosus | reverse complement strand
TTGCCGTCACTGAACAACGTGCTTAGGTGCGGACCAAAGACGGCTCCCACGCAAAACCACGCCGTTGGTCACAGACCCAGCTCCGGTGGAAAGAAGGAAACGGGGTTGTCAGTGAAGGCCGCTCCTACTCGGAACCTTGCCGTCACTGAACAACGTGCTTAGGTGCGGACCAAAGACGGCTCCTACGCAAAACCTCGTCGTTAGTCACAGACCCAGCTCCGGTGGAAGGAAGGAAACAGGGTTGTCAGTGAAGGCCGCTCCTACTCGGAACCTCGCCATCACTGAACAACGTGCTTAGATGCGGACCAAAGACGGTTGAGGTAGAATAGAGAGAGAGAGAGAGAGGGGTATAGCGGACGGTAAGGATAGGGCACCAATGCGGTGATACTAACCCTTGAATGCTTACTATGGTCGATTAGATCTTCGAGAGCGGTCAGGAACTGAACTGGACTCTACCGGAAGAGCTGCATTCAACAACTGCCTAAACTCGAGTACCTGCTTATATACTCGGGCCGTTTCCCCCATGCTAATAATTTTATGCGTGGTGGAAAGGCTTCGGTGATAACAGGTGCGGTGAGGACTAAAGCATGGCTTGCCCTTATATTTTATTAATATTATTAATAATGTTATTAGCTATACAACCCCCAGCGGAAATTTTTCGTGAGGGGTGTATCGGATGCGGCGAGAAATGCATTTTATAAATTTCTTACAATCGGGGCGCAATTTCCCTTAGATCGGAGCTTGTATCGTTACAAAGCGTGCAAACATAAAATTATTGCAATTATATATTAAATACTTATTAATTAAATGTTATTCGTATTTAAAACTAACAAAATTATATCGGCAAACATTTCTCAAATGGTAACATTTAGATAAATACAAGTTTGTCTATCAGGCCAACCGGCAGGTGTGCATAGTGATAGCGAGCAACAATAACTTAAAGAAAATATTACAAATTAACAATGCATGCGGTATTTAATTAAAATAAAGTAATTTCGTTACAGTACTATAACTTTGTTGTTCAAATTGTCCGTTAAGGGAACATATTACGTGAACTTGATCTTAATTTACTTTTAAACAATGAGCGATAACGAGCAATCGATTGAAGTAACCTCTAGGAAAAGAGCAAGACACGATGAATCATATCAGAGAAATAAAATTAAAGAAGGTCGTAAAGACGGCGAGTCATAGAAATTATAAAAATGTGCTAATACCTGAGAGAAGACCAGCACCTTGTCGCTGCAAGAACAAATGCACTGGAAAATCACTCGACGTGGAAAAAGAAGGCATTTTCAAAAATTTCTATAAGATACCTACCAAGAATGAACAAGACGTGTTTCCACAAGGTTTGATGGTTTGCAAAAAAATCAAACGCAGACGTGCACGTAAAGATGGAATAATGCATTTTCTATTTTTGGAAAAACATCCCGAATCTAAAGTGAAGTATGAGTATTATAATAAAGTGTTCAGAGAAAATTTCAGTTTGTTATTTGGAGGACCGCAGGTGGATGTATGCAATACTGTAAAACCCTTTCTCTAAAACTGAAGAACAAATCTCTCAACGATACGGCAAAAAGTGTTGCTGCAGCAGAATTACTGTTCACAAGAGACGATCCAAGAAATTTTATAATGCCTTGAAAGCCTCAAAAGAGCTATGTCGAACTCGGGATAATATAGCTGGTATTTAGTTTGACTTCATGCAAAATTTGCAGTTACCTTGTTGTGCCGCTCAAAACCTATTTTATTTATCCCAGTTAACAATCAACGTGTTTGGAGTGCACACAATGCGGACAAAATAATGTAGTTTTCTTCATGTATCATGAAGGCCAAGCAAAGAAAAGCCCAAATGAGCTTTGTTCGTTCTTGTCGCAGTATATCAATACCTATATAGACGAGAAAATTACCGAGCTACAATTATTTTGCGACAATTGTCCGAGGAAAAACAAAAATCATGCTGTTTTGCGTTTTTGCTCCGTCTTTGTAAATTCAGGCAGATTTCAGAAAATCAAAATCCACTTTCCTATCTGTGGGCGTTCATTTTTGACTTCCGATGGGGACTTTGGGCTGATAAAGCGCAAGTTGAAGAAAATAGAAAGAATCTATACATTAATGGAATATGTGGAAGTGATAGTAAGCTCTTCCGCTAAACATAACCTCACAGTCCATTTGGTGCACCCTTCACAAATCAAAGATTTCCGAAACTGGTGGAGGAAATATTTTAAGAAAGATGTTTTTTCAGTTGGAACATCAGCCAGACCAGTACCCAGAAATGCTAAAGAGCGTTTCAATATTTCAAAATACCACCACTTTTAGTTCAATAGGGATAATGGCAAAGATGTTGTTGAAGGGAAAGACTTTATTGAAGAAGGTATCACCAATACCTTTCCACTGCTATTGTCAGGAGTGATAACGACTAAAATGCTAGTAGATCTTGCTATTCCTAACGGAAAAGGCCACATTTCTACGAAAAAAAAATGGATCACATCAAAAAGTCTTACACATTTGTGAATGATAATACAGAAACCCAGAACTTTTAGAAAGACATCTTAGAATGACCCACCGTTGAAAAACCTGCATAAGCTTAATCTTCCTTTTTTTTACTTAACAGAAGAAGTATTTTAGTTTAACTTTGTTTATTATAAATATTGTGTATCAGCTCAGGTTTTTGTAATAAAATTTAAAAAGATTATGCTGTACTTTTTCATTTAATGCAGAAACATCCTAAGTCCATGAAACATTTGACCTCCTGAATTCACTCAAGATAACTTGGGACTCATTTTTTTTCACATTTTACTAGCACAATAGCTCCTGTCGGTCATAGGTCAATCCCAAATTTACCAGAAGAATTTTGAGAAAGATAAGATAATCCGGTGTTGTCGACGAGCTGAAACGCCTCTATCGGCGTTCACATGTTCCTGTCTTCTTGCAAGCCTCTTTATTTCGCTGTCCAGTTTCCATTTCCAGGTCGCGATATAGGTTACTGTTTCTGACATACCAGGAAGTATCTACCACGTTTCTTAGTACTTTATTATTTATTAATATTCTTTAAATTATGTCCGTGCTAATCTGGGCTAAAAGTATTTAGAATATTTTGTGGATCCGGTAATGTCCTAAAACTTATTCATTTCATCTGAGTTGCATTATAAATGTCATTTAAGTATCTTACTTACATTCTGCATTTACTTTTTGTAAAGTGCTTAATTGTTATGGACAAAAGAACATCTTTGCAAAAACGTGTGTACAATATGGTTGGCCGCGAAGATGAAAAGAGTGTCAATTGTTAACATTAGTGAAAATAATGGTTTTTACACAACTAATCCAAAAAGCGTTTCTACACATAATTAGTTTAAGAAAGTATTTGTTTAGCTTGCTATATCCGAGAGAAAGATTTCAACAGCGGTTATTAGAGACTCATGAACTTCTGCCATCACAGCTGGCATTTATCAAAAAGAGTAGCTTCCAATTCTAGCAAAGGATGAAAACAAGAACATCAGAATGATAATAATTATGTAACCTGGCTGGATCCTTACTACTTTGCATTATGCCAAATGTACTCAAGAGTGGTTGAGACAAAAAAATATGAAATTCGTACCAAACAGTGTTAGCCTTCGAAGTGTACCGAAAACCAGACTATTTGAAGAGCTTTTGGTGAAGTGTATAATGACTGCTAAAAGGCAAAATCAGTTAAATAACTCAATCTTAGAATAAAAAGATAAAGAATTTGATGTAACAGTTGTCCAGACCATGATGGACAAGACAGGAAAGAGGTTTGTTTTCAGTTTTACAATTTATTGCAATTATTAATAACTTATTGTATTTTTATAAATAAATAACAAACATTTTGTAATACAGGATATATTTGTTTAATTGTAGTACTCTAAGCTACTTTCCAAATACTTTCAGCCTGCTTGTATATAAGCTTATTATATAGAGACAGGCTGAAATTCCTTTCGACCAGACAATACATTTTTTTGTATCGAATGTCAAGTTCTTCCATTTCTTAGCACAATACCTAAGTGTCGTTGATTTAGTCGACTTGTAGCTTCTTCATCCTCGATATAGCAGTGTCGTTAGGAAAAGTGGCTAGAGTGCTATTTACCAGCGCGGGAATGTCACAAGTATACAGTATACGCTCTTATTTCTTTTAATTCTAAAGAGGCTTTTTCTTGCTTGATCCTGACTGAGATGTATGACCCAAGAACTTGAAAATATTGTTTGGGCAAGAATGTTTTCGAACTTTTGTGCTACACTTTGTCAAAAGTTTGGGCTACATCTAGAAAGATGTTTGAGCAGAGTTTTTCTCTTTTAACAATTTTTCTGTTACGAGTTATTCTGTACACCTGGTCAATTGTAGAATGTTTATTTTTAAAGCCCAAACTGGTGTAATCGGATTAGTTCCTTTTCTTCTATGATTGGTTTGTATCTCCTCAGTAACAGTTTTTTGAAAAGATTTAACACTACAGGTTACAAGAAGATTGACCTATAAGACAAAGCTTAGTGAGGAAGTTTTCCACCTTTAAGAATCATGATGATCTCTGCTGCCTTCCATAACTTAGATACTTAGTACTTTGTTGGTATTTAACCTTTCTAATACATAATGGGGTTTGGGTGTATCCCAGATGAATAACTTTTTTAATAATTTTTGAATACCTTTTTAGCCTTTAATTTTAAATAGCCTTTTTTAAATTAAGAGTTAATCTTTATAGAATATCTTACAGTAGTTGTTTTCAAACATTCTAATGTTCAGAACATTCGTTTAAACAAAACATTTGAAATAAAATATGCGGTTAAGAGTGTAGTTTATATCATGGGTTTGTTAGTAAAATAAATAATAAAAATAAAGTTAAGTATTTAAATGTTATTAACCATGCATCCCAAAGACTACAAAAATTACCCGAAGTACATCTGTACCTCTCTTGGTGCTATTTGAAGACAATTTAGGTCGATATTAGGAGGGCTAAATGAAACCGGTGAACTGAAAATTTCCAAATAGGAAAACTCCGAAACCTTTTATATAAAATAAAAGATTGTTCTAACTTTTATTGATTCAATAAATAAAGACAAAAATTAATATTGTCTCCCCACAAATAAGTTTCAAGAATTCCTGCAATACCTCCAGATGAGTCCAAATAAGGACGAAACGATCGTCTGGAGGTATGATAGTCGATGCACGAATATTTGAAACTTTATTTGTGGAGAGACAATATTAATTTTTGTTTTTATTTATTGAAATCCGTGAGCTTCTAGAATTTTTATTTTCTTTAATCTCAGTGATTACTTTTCTGATTTCGTTTTGGCTAAAAAATCTTTTCTATTTGACTTGCAAATATTTTAACGTTTTGATCATTGCTTCTTGCCCAGTTTCCATGTTCTTGTTTTATTAGGGGAATTTTCATTATTGATCTTTTTATTTGCTTTCCAGATGGAGTAGTCGGTGCTGTTATCATCTGTTAGTTCCCTCAAGTAGGCCTTAATCGATTCATCTTTGATTTGCTGAATCACTCTTTTCATCTTGTGATTATCAGGTATATTTTGTCTTGTGGAACTTGGATTGTTGCCATTTGCTGCTTAGCTTCCTTCTTGTTCTGAGATAAAGACTAATTTTTTTGCTGGCGAAGAAATAGACTACTAAATTGAAGAAATACAAGCTACCGCAGTAAATATTAATACAGAAAATTATCAAGTTACATACTGTAACTGTAGTGTACTGTACTCCGAGATATTCGTTAAAGAAGAAACATTATCTTAAATTTCCAAGAAAACAAGGCAAGAGCTTCATCATAAGGGGCGATTGCAATGCGAAAAACATTTATTTTTATAACTTTTCTTAGGTTTCGTTCTTTTGTACATCAACTTATTATCTTTATGTTATTGTTGTTGTGTTTATTCCAGCTTCTAGTACATTAAGTATCAATAGTGACTTCACGCTTTACACCCAGTGGAAGAAGATATTTAATATGATGTTAGATTGGGATAACGAGGAGGATGCAGTAGGCATATTCTTTGATTAAGATCATTACGGGTGAACAACAGATTATGCGCTAATACAGGTGAAAAAAATTAAAAAATCTTTTTTATTTCCAATTTATATAAAAGTCTTTTAAAACTAGTTTAAGAGAAATTTCAAACTTTATAAAATATTCTTGTTTTAACAGCTGAAAAGATTTTAAAAAAAATTGTAGAATTTGCAAGAATTGTTCTTGATGTTATGTTAATATCCCTATTACGTAATGCTCCTAATATTTCGATATTTCTAAAACCTAATTTATTGAAAAAGTTAAAGAATTTTCTAAACTAATTAGCTAATACTTCATAATGACAAATTCTGGAAATGAATTGAAGTTATAATTAGGGGAATTTTAACAATAAATCTTTTCAATAGGTATGACTAGTTTCGCAAATGGGAAATTAATGCGAGCCTTTAATTTAATCTCTAATTGCAGAAAAAGGCAGTTTTTGTTTTCTAATATAAGTGCTGGACACACAGTAAAAGGTCAGTTTTGATTTTGACTTTTAGCAGTTGAGTATTCCAGACACAACTATAGTTACAACAATGAATATCAAATTCTTGATTATTTATTTTGTAAGTAAATACCTATTTCTCATTAGTCATTAATTTGTTATATTTCTTTTATTATACTAGAAGTAAGTCTGTTTATCGATTTACTATAAATGTGTTAAACTGTGTCTGCTCATTTTACTTTTTAAATGTTCAGTTACTTATTATTTATTAAAAATCAACAATTTGTGTTTTTTAAGTGCATTTACAAAAAAAACCAAAATTTTATAAAAACGTGAAGCGTTAATAAATATTTTTGTTGCAGGCAATAATGGCAGTAAACGCAACAGCAGCTCAATTTTCCGGTTACAACCATGATGATGAATATGCAGACCTAGAGAATGAAGAAATAAATCCTTCTCTTCTCGGTTTACTCTCTCCAACACTTAGACAATCCGGACTGGAAAATCTCGACACTGCAGATTTTGATCCTTATGCAGAAGAAACAAAAAATGTCGGCGCTTCTTTTAGTGTTACCAAACACAAGCCATTCTTTGGTGTATCTACTGGAACTGGAGTTTCACTCTTGAAGCCTCAAATAGAAGTCTTACATTTAATCGAAGCTTTCCTCAAATTAAAGACTGAACTCGTAACTCGCTTGTCTGCTTTAATCAACGAGAATTACGATTTAATTAAAGCAGTTATCAATTTGATCTTTAGCAAAGTGGGCTATTTGCAAGCGTTTTCTTTGACAGGAATTAGTGTTATTAGGAAAATTATAGATTTTGCTTTGAATCTATTTGGTAATGTAGGTATTTCTTCTTCCGTTTCTGTCGGTGTACCACATGAAGTTTATGGCGCCCCTAATTATAGATAAAATAGATCCATAGATAATGAATATAATTGTAGTAAAAAAATGTTTTGCTTTCCTATTTAAGAACAGTGATTTTAGTATTAATTAGTGTAATAATGTGACCTAAAATAGTACTTAATAAATTAAATTTTTGTTCCACTAAATATTTCTTTGTTTTTCTTTTGTTTTACGCTGTTTACCTTACTGATGAAATAAGATAGGTACAACCGTACAACTTAGTTTTGCGGTAACAGTATCGATGACGTCATCACTTGTCCCTACACGACCCAGATAATACAAAAATCAACTTCAAAGATGCATTCTCATTTAAATCGCATTACATATCTAAGCGATATTCCAAAAACTATTGTTACTAATAATTTTATTTCCATTACTCAAAACTTTACGACCATATTGTATGTATGAACAAAATATTATTCAAATAAACACTCAAGATACCACTGTTATTATTAAATATTCTATTCCAATACCTCTTGTAAATCAATTAAAAAAAGATTAGAGTGGTAACCATTGTGCTTTTGATTGAGAATGCTTATGTAGTCAAGTTCTATAAAAATCAGTAAATTTTAAATTACAAATATTTGGAATGCACGGTCTTGGTAAATGTATGTATAGCACCAAAAAGATTTTAAAAACTGTTAAACCGATATTATAATTCTTTGTTCAGGTAAATGCTCTTTATTAAAATCCTATATTGCATGAATTTCCAAAAATTGCACAAAAAAATATATTTTGACTCAGTCACTCAGCTAATCACTTTTCTAATTTTATATTTTAAAAATCGCATTAATAATTCATTTTTTTACCAATTTTTGAAAATGTGACCAAATGGGAACGTTATGTATACTATGGACAAGAAGAAACATATACATTATTGAAAAATATAATTTATTGCATTCAACATACATGTGCATAATATCCACTTATTTACAAATAAAATCCTCTAAAACAGTTTCTGCTTTTGTAGAGACAGAGGTGTACAGTGTGGTCCAATTTCGATGGGATTAAATGGGTAACTTTCTTATTAGTGCAGATAAATGAAAACGGCTTAGGTACTCCTGACCTCTTTTTTCTTGTTTATTCCATTACCGTTGCTAGAAATAAGCTGTCATCTTTTGTTTTTTCTCCAGAGAGAATAAGTGAAAAATGGCCGATTTCTTCAATTGCTGTAACTCATTTATTTTCGAAGCTAGAACAAAATCATTTAAGCATTGTTGAGGCACTTTTTAACGTAGAATTCAATGTCGTCAGTCGTTGTTTTCTAGCCCTTTCCATAACTGCGCTGTAACTCAAAGTTGAATTTTTTAAATAGACCGATTCCTTTAATTTGCTGTAACTCCTTTATTTCCAAAGCTACAACAAAATCATTTTAGCATTGTTGAAGCACTTTCTAACATAGAGTTCAATTCCTTTAGTCGTTTTTTTCTAGTCCTTTCCATAACTGCGCTGTAACTCAAAGTTGAATTTTTAAATAGACCATTCAAGAAATTAAACTTTAAGTTACAGTGCAGTTATGGAAAAGACTAGAAAAAAACGACTAAAGGAATTGAACTCTATGTTAGAAAGTGCTTCAATAATGCTAAAATGATTTTGTTGTAGCTTCGCAAATAAAGGAGTTACGGCAAATTGAAGGAATCGGTCCATTTAAAAAATTCAACTTTGAGTTACCGCGCAGTTATGGACAGGGCCAAAAAACAACGACTGACGGTATTAAATTCTACGTTAAAAAGTGCCTGAATAATGCTTAAATGATTTTGTTCTAGTTTCGAAAATAAAGGAGTTACAGCAAAATAAAAAAATCGGCCATTTTTTACTTTTTCTCTCTAGGAAAAAAACAAAAGATGGCAGCTTATTTCTGGCAACGGTAATGGAATAAGCATGAAAAAAGAGGTCACAAGTATTTAAGCCGTTTTTATTTATCTGAGCTAATAAGAAAGTTACCCATTTAATCCCATCGAAATTGGACCACACTATACACTTCGAGCAAGCTACTCGACTTTTGCCGGAACATTTTTCAAACTTACAACGCTGTCGTTATTTGATGTGAATTGGCCAATGGCACATTTTCTTTTTTCTGCTTTTTATTTCTTTTCAATATTGGATTTAAACCCAGAGTTGCACAAAACTCTTGCCAATTCTAATTTGAAATTATACAAAGTATACTTTTTTATTTCAACTGTGTGTACTTTGAGATTACATTACATTCTTCGATGTAATATCCAAGAATTACATACTACCGGGTCTAGCAAATGAAATGCTATTCTGTGATACCATTTTTGCTTTTTAGTTTGTTTCTGTACAAGCCCAAAATAGAATCAAGAAAGTCAACTTCCCCATATGTTTATTATAAACTTGGATAATGTCGGGGCAAGGAATTGTTTTAGTCTAATTCTTAGAGTTGAAAAATCGTTCCTTTTATGTTTTGGTTTACTTCCTGAAAAATTAGATGCTAAACTATCAATTTTGTTGTCATATTACTGTATAACAGACACGTTAGTGTCTTTTACCCCCTCTTCCTTTACCTTTGTAATTTTTTTCGTTTGGAAAATGAGAGTCCAAAATTCTATTAGTTTGAAATGTCGATTCACAATCTATTTTTTGTTTTTGTATTCCAACTAAGTTCGGGCTCCAAGAATAATTGTCAAAGAAACAATTTGTGATGCATATTGCTAGGTATGCTTCTACCAAGTTGTGTGACTATGTTGCTGGCAGGCTCTAGATTTATTTCATCAAAAAGAATTTCTGCGTTTTCTTTTCCACAAAACAATCCAAAGTTATAAGAATAATCCACTAATACCCGCTAACACCCACATCTTGTACCCCCATGTACGAGGCTTTTTGGGGTTATACGTTTTTGAATGGTATTATTTGTTCATCTATGCTAAGACGTTCTTCTAGTAAAATTTTATGAGCAACAGTCTTAATTTGATCCATTAGTGGCTGGATTTCGTCAATCTTTGTTTGTAATTCCTTATTATTATTGAAATGTAAGAACTGCTTTAATTCTTTAAAGAGATTGATTGACATTTGTGGTGTTCTTGTGGCAGAAGACCAATAATTTCTTAATGAATTTTGTTTTATGTATAAGAGACATCTACAGTAATATCCCAAAAAATCTTTTTATTTCTGCTGTAGATGTAGTCGTAGGTTTGTTTGGCCTTGTTTGAGCACTGTATATCTCTAACATGTCAATAACTTGTTGCATAAAACTATCAGGAAAGAAAAGTTTAGATACTTTGTAAGGTGTAGTTAAATTCATAATTTTATCAGACAATTGTGTTGAAAATTATTGGTTTCACTACAGGTTTTAGTCCACTTCAAAAAACTACGTTCTTGCTTTTTGTTAGTTTTTGAACTACTACTACTCTTTTGCTGAGTACTTGCAGATGTAGTTAGAATATTGTCATCATAATCATCATTGCTGAAGCCATTGTCTTCATTTACTTCAGTGTTCAAATTGTAGATGTTTTCAAGTCCTTCTGTTGCTGCATCGTCTTCTTCAAGTACTGAATCTTCACTATCTGAAGGAATATCTCAAACACACAGCGGAATATAGAGATACGGGGAATTCCCAGAACGCGTATATTTATTACCTATAAAGAATATGCAAAAAATCTTTTTAAGGATAGCCCTAATTTTTTCTTACAGATTCTGATTCTCTTAAAAATTCTCAGGACGGTAAGCATACAATTATGCTAGTGACATAACTAGGAACGCGATTTGGGTGAGGAAGGGCAAATCTGTTGTAAGAAATGTCGCTTTATAATAACGTTTGTGTTATCTACCTATTAGTCGTTGTAATAGAAACTTGGCCGATCAAAAGAATACGGATACACAATAATCATCAAAGTAGGTAAATAAACAGTTGACTAATATTATAAAACAGTAAATTTTGTAGTTGACAATTTGCCGACAGTACTCAATTTTCTATCCCTTTATCGTTGTGTGTTATGTATTACATTAATGTAAAATGGTGCGTTATTTAACAGAATAAACCGAAATGTTGAGCTGTTGGAGCCTGTTGGACCTCTCGGTCCTGTCGGGCCTTTTGGGCTTCTCGGGTCTGTCGAACAGTTCGGGCTTGTTGGGCCGTTTGGACTTTTCGAACCTTTGAAAACCTGGGGTCTATAAGGTCATTCTAACCTTTCCAGCCTGTTGTACCTTCTGGACTTTTCGGCCATTCGGATTTCTCGGGTCTGTAGGGTCATTCGGACCTCTCAGGCCTCTTGAACCTTTCCGACTTCTCGACCATTCGGATTTTTCTGTCGGGACGATCAAGAAGTTGTCGAGTCTTCTTCGGGCCTCGTCAAGCTTACCCCTAGCTAGGCCGGGCTGGATCAGACCTAGAAATCTCGGCCCGTTTAGAGTTCTACTTGACGCGGTCCGAAGAAAATCCGGTAACTTCTTGATCGGGCCGAACGTCCGACAGACCCGAACGGTCCGACAAAAAAGTCCGAATGATTGAGAAGTCCAAAAGCCCGACAGTCTAAATAGTCCGACAGACGCTAGAGATCCGAACGACCCGAGAGGCACGAAGGACCGTGAAGTTCAAAAGGTCCAACACGCCCGAACAGGCCGACAGGCCCGATAGATCCGAACGGCCTGATAGACCTGAGAGGCCTGAAGGGCCGAGAAATCTGAAGGGTTAACGAGCCCGACAAGCTCTAGAGATCTGACAGGCTCGAGAAATCCGAACGGGCCAGTAGACCCGAAAAGCCGAGAAGTCGAAAGGTCCGTCGAGCCCGAATGATCCGACAGACTCGAGAAGCCCAAGGGGCCATAAAGTCCAAAATATCTAACAGGCCCGAACGACCTGAAGAACCCAAGAGATCCGAACGGTTTGGTAGAGAAGTCCAAAAAGTCCCAACGAGCCGGAGAGACCAACAAGTCCAATAGGTGTAACGCGGCCGGACGGCCGTACGGGCTCAAGAGATCCGGTAGACCTGAGAAATCCAAAAGGTCCAACGACCCGACTGACCGGACGTATGCTCGAAAAGTCTGATAATAATTACGAACTAGTATTCTGTTAAGTGTTAGATGTCTTAAAGTGTTAAAAGTAGACTTAGAGTTTTCCCCGAATTTTCAGACATTATAAAAACCTATATTGGTAAGTTCCTAAGTACAATTTGCAACACTGCATGTTTGTAAATTCTGGACATACTTTTTGTACGATTAGCGTAGAGTCACGGACAACTAAATAAAACCGCCAAATTAATTATCGAAGACAACAACCGAAAAAATTTTCATTAGTTATTAGTTACTGCGCTAGATGTCGCACGCAAAATTAATCAAATTACAATCTAAAATAAATCTAAAAATTGTAACAGGTTGTCAGTTTAAAGAAAATCAATGTGATTTTAAAGTCAGCAGAAATCTCCAAACCAGGTGATTATTTTACTGATGGAATCGCAAATAAATATCAAAAATCTCCAGATTTGGAGACAAGATCACCAAATTGGCAACACTGATACTAATAGGCCTTTTACCCAAACAAAGATAAAAGATAGGAGCATTTACTTTCTGCGCACTTAGGTATAACAAAATGCCCGCGAAACCGATTCCATAAGGAATGCAATGAAACTTGCTCTCTTTTAATTTATATTTAAAGCACTTCAAAGTGTTTAAAAGTGTTTGAAAATTGCTTCCATATTTAAAATTATTACGTATCTTTTAAATATCTTTCTAGTTTTACTAAAACGAACTTTTAAATTACCTGTAAATCAGTTTAAAAATAAATAAACGTTTTGTAAATGATGGATTGGTGTGAAGGTAGTTACATGAAATTACATATGTACTTTTAATAGATTTGTCGTATTTGTCCGGTTCAATTTATACAAATAGTACAACACATTTAGATAAACAGGACGATAGTGCACAAATCATAAAGTTACAATTTCACTGACAAAAAAATTGTAATTAATATGATTGTGAACTGAAATGAAACTTTAACAAGATATCTCGGAAACGGTACACTTTAGGACCTAGGTTTATATTAGTAACTAGTCCTAATGTTAACTCAGGAACTTGCTGTGTTGATACTTCCGTTCATTTCAGAGATATCTTGTATTTCTGGTGATTGTGTTTATAAATAAACTGTTAAGAATTTCATACCTGGAGTAATCCGATTTTATGAGAATTAATAATAATGTGAATCTGAATGTTATTTTGATGGTTTTAAGAACGATGTTTATTACATGCCATGCGCACTTCATAGCGATCGCTATTGAAATTTCTTTAAAATAACTCAAATAACAACTTTCTTCTCTACAATTTTTTTTATCAAGTACTTTTTTTTTAAACAACAAAAGCTTGGTTACTCCCCTCCATCTTAATCTATTCTTTTTCACAAACTACCTTTTTTTATCTAATTTATATACATCAAGTATTCTATTTCCTATTATTTACATTATTTTAATTGACTTTTATCATGATAGCTGTTTTATGTTTCATTTAAATTCAATTCTTTGAACAATATCCTTTTATATTCATTATTAATAAAGTTTATTTTCTTATCCATTATCATGGTTTTCTTATTTTGGGCATTAGTTCATTTTTAAAGATCATTACAATATAAATGTTGATTATGCCTTTTTGTTTTCGTTTAGTTTTAATGATATTTAATTCACAGTTTATATAATAAGGTAGCCAGAAATGTTCATTTGCATTGTCATAAACACCACACTTTGAAAGAATTAATGTTTCAAGGCAGTGACAATTAACATTTTTCTATTTCCAACAATCTGCTCTACTGTGCATTAATAAACCTTAAGTTAACAAATACATTATATAAAATTAACGCCTGTTGTGGTGGTAACAGTAATAGAAACTACTAACATTAATTCTGTTTAATGTATTTGTTAACTTAACTTTTATTGATATTTGTAGTAAAGCCTTTTGCTTAAGTTACCGTTCAAAATTCCCGCTTTTAGCACGGACATAAACCTTTCTTACAGGTAAAAGCAAAGTTTATGGTGTCACCTGATGCTGTGTTTTTGTGAGCAACGTAAAGATGTCCTTATTGTTGCTTGTAAACTTGGACTATCCTTTTTTATTAGAGTTTTTTATCTAAACCTATTATTAGTTATCTATGGTTTATTACTATACTCTGTCCACTGAATAATTAGTTATTTTCAAATTTTAATTACTTAACCTAACAGCAAAAAATACTCCAAAATTGGGCGAGAAAAATATAGCTCGTAAGACTTTTTATGTTGGCAGTTCTGATACATGGTATTGCTCAATACGGAGTAAACTTCAATCAGGTTTTCAGTGGTTTCCACTAGATGTCAGAGCAAAATTATAATTTTAAAAAAATTCGAATTAAATTTCAACTTATCCATTTTTCTTTTTAATTGTTGATTTCTCGTTGCCGATGTAGTGTCGTCAATACCTACTACATACGTATAACACATTTATTTGCCATTATTTACAACTGAATTAATCATAAAATTATATACAATGCTGTTTACAAACTTAATTTTTCGGGGAGCATTTTGCACACAGCAATCATGTTTTTATTTTCTAATTATTATTGTTCATAATAACCATAATTAACTTGTCTTGAGTACATTTTTCGTTTTTTAATTTCAATAATATTTCACAAGTATAACCTTTCAACACGCGCAGAAGCGGATTTAGGTTTGATTGCGTCCTAGGTCTATTTTGATGCAACGCCCTTTTTGTTGTTTAAAAGTGTATACAGGGTGTTAAGGAAATGGCGGAAAGAAACTTCAGTACGTTATTCTACGGTAAAAATAAACAGAAAACCTCCATACCATTTTGCTGTTAACACTATCTTGAAGAAGTTATTGGAAGTTGTAAATTGCTTAGTTGATCCCGCATTCTTAATAAATACAACAAAATATTAATGTTTAAACAGAGTCTAAACGTAAAAAATACTAATTACGTACCGTTTATAGTTTTTTTGTACTAGTGTATTAGTAATCGTTGGAAATACCAGTTGGGTTCGTATACACATGCTCTATTAACTTCCATGCAGCCATCTGCTAGCCTTTCTGATAGATTGGTCATTAGGTCTCAAATTCATTCTGCAAACATTCGTAATAAAGGTATGCTCACAATACCGCAGCATTCAACAACCTTATTTCGCAGAGGATTTACTTATAATGCTGTCTCAGTATATAACTCGATTCCCCCTCACATAAAAAATCTTGGTCTAAATAGATTTAAAAGCTCTTTAAAAAATCATTTTTTGAGTCTGCAATAACCACCATGCGTATGTCTAACTACCTAAATCAGAACAAATTAATTTAATCTTTAAGTGCTATTTTTATATATTTTGCGTAGTCTCCTGGTTAAATAGAGTAGCCAGTGGCTAGATTTCGCCAGGAGGCTACAGATATTGTATTTTTATTTTTATATTGTATTTTTCTTTTTTATATTATTTTTAATAAAGGCGATTATTATTATTATTATTATTATTATTATTATTATTATTATTATTATTATAATCCATTTCTAAAAATGGTAGATTCCTTGCAAGAAATGCCTTTTTAAAATATTGCAACTTTACATGTTATTCACAATCGTAACTAAGATACGAGATTGTAAGTACACCTTGCATGCTTACTTCTTTAAACGTACCGCGTTGCCAAATTTAAAAAGTTCTAATTGCTAATATTTTGAAAAACAGGCAGTTAAGGCCAAATTGGTATAGGAAATTTCTTCTTATTTCTGAGCACAGAATAACTGTAGTTTTTTTCTGTCATTTCCTTGACACCCTGTATAAAATATACAGAGTGTCTAGTAAATGCCAATAAAGCGTCAGGTATGCAGGTTCTTCTATGAGTGCTTATTGCAAATCTGCAAAAAGAAACTTCTTCCTCAACTTAGTTTTCTTGTACAAGTGATCAGAAGTTAACATCTTTAACATTAAATAAACAGAAAACAAAGAATCGAATCCAAATCAAGCCATTACGAATTCAACAAATAAATCTGCTGAAACAACAATTACCCTCGACAAAGCACAGAACTGTTAGATTTCTCTTTTTGAAGATGTTGTTAAAAATTGAATTCTTACAAAAAAATAGATATGACAAACATGCA
>VTPC01006391.1:359074-449326 GCA_011009095.1 Ignelater luminosus | reverse complement strand
AATTTGTTCCATACTTATCTTCTACACTGTATATGCATGAATATAAACACATAAATACATTAGAAAGCACCTCTATGGAAATTTACATATAAACTGCAGGTTTTTGTTACTAATCCTTGTAGTGTTATTTGCTAACCATTACAGATTCTGATCACTGTTACTACATTTGTTTTAGTTCTCCAAGAAGCTACAACAAAAACTTCCAATGTGATTTGCTTTCCAGTACTGATAGCAATACTAGTGGAAGTTTACAATCAAAAGATGTTTCATCAGTTTCATTTTTAAATGAAGATAACGAACCTGATGATATTGTTTTATCACGATTATTTGATAATTCTCAGTAAGTCTTTTGTTGCATGTGTAAAAGAAAACTTTATTTTATATTAATTATTTAACTTTTCAGTGAACCAGTATCTAATAAAATGCTAATAGGAGAAAACAATGCTTCAGCAAGTAATCGGGAATCAATAAATGGCCAGAAGAGTTGTTGCAAGATCTTTTTATTTTATTTGATCTTTCTTATCACTGTGATATTAATTATTTTAGCATTGGATTTAAATTTTATATCTATACGTGGATATCCTTGGCGATGGGCGTCATGGGATGATATTTTTTCTCCATTTATTCAACGAATCTATCTAAGGGGTCCTCCACCTACTTAAATTATTTATAAAGAATTTGTTCGAGTTATTAATGTTTAGAAGTAGTATTTTTCGTGTTTGTTTGATAGGTTGTTAGAAAATTAAGTGCTTTAAAAAAAATTGAAATGTTAATAAATGTATCAATAAAAATTTTTATATTTTTGTCATTTTTATTCTTTATAATTTTATTGTCTAAAACTAGATTTATTACTGAATTGGCAATAAAGAAATAATGATTAACACAGGATGCACATAAACATGACATTAATTAGATCTGTAGACAATTCATCAAATGGTTTACTTGTCAGTTGTCCCAATGAGGTACTAGTACAGGCCTCATGCCAGCGTACTAGTGGCGCTGCTTGATAATGATTGTGCACATATTTTGTATACTGAACTGAATGATTTGTAGTATTTTGCAAACATCAATGCATGTAATATTTGCTAACAGTGGCAGACACTAGAGTGATATTGAAGGCAGGTTTCCAAAAAATGCATTTTGAAAGCTTGTATCTTAGGAAAAGGAAAAAAAATTAGCTGAGTCATGCCACATAATTAATGTCAAAGAAGCAGAAGTACTGGCATGTTCAGGGTAACATCTCTACCTTTTTAGTTTAATTTCAGAGAAAGTAGCTTCATTTGAGAAAATGTCTATTTAATTTTAGAAAAAAGTAATCTTAATTTCAAAAAGAGGAAAACAAAATTCAAACTGAGTAAGGTTACCTTTTTTGAAATTGGATCTACATTTTCTGAAAATGAAGATAGTTTTTCTGAAATTGAGATTGAAAAGGCACAGTGTCTTTAGGCAAACATCTCATTGCATGTTGCTTTATACAGTTTGTCTTAGGCTACTAGGAATATAGCCGCTATTGTTGTATATGTATCCAAGGTTATGAAACAATCGTTAACAATAAAATTACTAAAAATAAACAAAATACAGCTTGTCTGAAGCTTCTACGTACTTACGTAGTCTAGGTAACGGATACTTGCTATTTAATATAATTGTTTTAATAATAATTACAAAACTAGTAGATACCCTTGACCAAATTAAAAAAAGAATAATATTATGAGGATATGTCAATCTGAAAATTTTGACTGTTTGATCTTGTTACTTGTTATTATCGTTGTTATTATTTTTTTAATTGAGTTTTTCAAAAACATGGATGTTTATTTGATTCCAGAAAAGGTACAAGTTGTAAAATGGTATTACTTGGGAAATTCTTATCGTGACATAATAAATTTATTCGTTATTGCATTTGAAAACCGACCTGCACCGTCGGTTACATACCCCATTAGCAGAATAATTTTGAAAGGTTTGGATACGTTTCACCAAATTTTCATAAAAATAGAACTGTTCGTGAAGAATCAAATAATTTTCTACCTCTGAGGCAAGTTGGTGAGGTTTTAGACCTTAGCAAAGATACTGTTCGCAAGATTTTGAAAGAAAATAATTATAAATGTTTCAAAATTGAGAAAACTCAACAATTATTTCCTGAAGATCAAATAAGAAGAATGGACTTCTGCGAAACGGTTATGGAAATGGCAAACCGAGAGCATAATTTTATCAGCAATATTTTATTTAGTGGCAAATGTACTTTCTCTCTTAATGGCCGTCACAACCCTTCTGTAGTTGGTTACTGGTCCCGCCAAAACACTTATGAACATTACAATTATCGTACACAGTATCTTCAAAAGTTAAATGTTTGGGCAGGGATTATTGGAGATACAATTATTGGGCCATTCTTTATAAATCAAAATTTAAACGTAATTAGATATTTAAATCTTCTGGAGACTGAAGTAATTCCAATGCTTCATCAAAGGGGCATTAGGTTGGAAAGTATATGGTTCTAGCAAGATGGATGTCCTGCTCATGAAACTGTGCAAGTACAGGAATTTTTAAATAATACTTTTCCTAACCGCCTAATAAGTCATAGAGGAAGGATCAAGTGGCCGCCAAGGTCGCCTGATTTATCACTGAATGACTTTTTTTATGGGGGCATATTAAAAATGTTATTTATCACCAAGAAGAAACAAGAGCACATACGTTGGACGAGCTCAGAGAAAAGATTATCCAAGCTATTAACTTTGTGACTCCTCTAATATTAAGAAATGTTAGACAAGGATTTTACAATCATCTGGGTTATTGTTTGGCTCAGGAAAGCGGCTTAATTGATCATTTATTGTAAATGTAAAATTAAATTGTAGAACTTTTGTATTTTTGAGAGAGTTAAATAATTTAGAATTATTGAAGTGTTTTTTTTTTTATTGTAAATACCTATTTTTTATATTTTTGTTATTAAATGATCTCAGATTATCAAAATGCTTTTAATACGGAATTTCTTAGTTACTTTCGATGGTCTTTATTACAGTACGAGCTTTATTAATGATTATTTCATAACCTTGGATACATATACAACAATACCGGTTATGTACCTAGTAGCCTAAGACAAACTGTATATACTTTTAGCTATTTAATTGACTGTATCCCACGTCATTCTCTTTTGTAAGGTCTATTTAAGAAAAAATGCAAATAAACATTATCATCTTTGTTTTTATACTTATTATGACAATTTACTACACAACAAAATATGCATTCCTTCTTGCTTATTATATTATTGTAATAAGTAACATTCATTTAGATCCAGGTAAGACAATTTCACAGATGCGAAATAATATACTAAATACAACAAGTAAACCACTAGAAGCGCCATGTGCAACTCCACACGAGACCTGTACTAGAATAAGAAATGGTGACTAGCATTGCATGTCATCAACTTTTATGTCATCATTTTCACTAAATTTACATCATTCTATCAATGCAGATGTTACCAATAACAGTATGCAACCCTCTAAATTTGAGTTGTCTTATTGAGATTACTGTAAGTTTTTAAATCAAGGTTTATGATTAAAAATCATTGATAATCAAAATAAAATAAAATTTCTATTGTAATAGACATTATTAGAGATGTTATTGGGTTAAAATCCACTTCAGAGTCTTAACATGGTTTTAACCCAATGGATGCCAAAAGGTTAACACTGTTCACAACGTGTTAACAATAGTGATATTTCTAAAATGGGTTCGGAAGCAAGTAGCAATTAGGAACACAGTCAGTGAAAAGTTTCTGGACGATCAACAACAAATATCAATTTCCGTAAATGCAAAGGAAGCACTTTTAAAAGTACTGATTGCTACCCTTGACACAAGCAATGGCACCACATTTTATAGATACAATAACCAAATTTATTATTTAAATTAATTTTTTAAGGTCTGAGGTACAAACATCAGCAAACATCATGTATTTGGTATTAAATTTTAATGTTTTGACATCAGCAATTCAAATATACATATAAAAAAAAACTTGGTACCCATTTAACAATCAGCCCTAGAAGGGTAAAATTGTAGCACCCTTTATAATTTTGAAACATCTCTAATACCTATTTATATTCCACTTACTTACTTCCACTTGCTTTGTGTAACAAAAATAATAATTCGACAATAAAGAAATTTAAAGATAGTTACTTATAATAACAAAAGTTAAGTGAAGCTTTTTTGAACGAGTAGGAAGTTGATGGTATGAGCACCAACGATAGTGCTATAAACCTGGAATATTTTAACGTTTTGCTTTTAAAGAAAGAATAGTGAAATTGAATTTTTTCGGTTACTCTTATATTTGGGGTGGTAGATGCATGCTCCACAAATTAGCATGTTTGTTAACATGTATTGAAGATAATGGAACACTTTTTTTTTAGAATATAATTTAATTTCAATAGTTGCCAGTGGCGTAAATATAATTTGATGATGTATAATATTTTAAAAAAAACACTTTTTACATTGTATTTTTAAATATGTGGTAGTGGGTACTTATATAACAAAACAAATGAACTGGACAGTAGAAATTTCGCTTATCAGACTTTTCTAATTATATGGTTATTTTTATTTCATATCTGTTATAACGACTGTGGGGGCCTCCAAATCCTTCGGGCTTTCCCGCACTGCGAGTTTTTGCGTCTACTATTTACGCCACTGATAGTTGCTGAAAGTTGATGTTTTCTAATAAAGATATTATTAGCGTATACTATTACTTATTGGTAAAAATTGAAGATACAAGAACCAAGAGAGATAGGTCTTTCAAGACAACTTGAACACAAATTTAATATAAATTCCATCCAATTTTCTGTTATAACGTCATATTTTGTGTTCGTTTTTTCTATTTTTAGAATTAATAATCGATTTGACAAAAAAGTTGCTCTTACATTTTTCCCCTAAAATGTGCTTTACCCAATTTTACTGGGAAATAACACATTTTATAAGGGAAAAATACAAGAGTACTACATACATAACTTCTTTGTTAAATCGACTGTTAATTCCAAAATTCTTTTAATTTTTCAGTGGCGTAACAATTTTATTTAAGATAGGGGATAACCCTCCTCATAATTCCCAGCCCACAGAACACATATACCTTACCAGCCTCTGATAAAAATAGCAACCATAAGACTACGTAGAATAGTAGACACCGATGAGTAGCAGACAGTAGAAAAACTTTTTTATTTATTTTTATGAGATATACTTAACACATAACTTTGTATTTTAAAGTATCTAAACTTTAGATAGTAGTAATAAATGCACGATAATGCTTTTGTGGCGCAATCAGAAGGTGCTTAGCGCAATGCGTAATCGCAGTTACCATATTTAAATAACACTTGTGTGGCAGCATGAGCATCATGACTTCATGAGTATGTCGTTCGGCCGATTTGTAACCGTTGAAATGCAGCATATTGAATTGAACACGTTGTATACTGTTACACAACCGTTGACTGAAGGCACCCAATTTAAAAATAAAATTTCGTTATACAGGGTGAGTCATAATTAGGAGTAAAAGATTGAAGTGAAGCTTCTTTAGTCCAAAATGGAAGAATGAACATTTTCAGCAAATTACAGAATTGACGTCAATGGATAGTACAGCTTTGATGATTTTCTTTGAAATTTTTATTTTCACGAATTCATCGGAAATTTATCCAAATAAATATTTCTCGCTAGACTATGACGTCATTATAACTAATCTCTACCTCCACAGTTCTCTACTATTTACCATTTGACATAATTTAAAATACTTTTAACATATAATCTGTTACTTGTTGAGCTTTTTGCACTTCTACAGTGTATTTTCAACGAACTCCGAAGGAGTTGTTACTGAATTTGCGAAGTCTGTCTGTCTGTCTGTCTGTATGTCTGTCCGCATTTTTTTTGTCGAATTTTGAAATTTTGACTCCATATTTGGATTTTACATCAAAAACTAAAGACTACGTGGTATCTTCGTTTTTTGATAACTCCTGTTTTGTTACTTTTTCAAATTTTGGCGGCCATTTTGACCATGTTCCCGAAGTGATATCAAAAAACTAAAAGTACACGTTTGTCTTATTTTTTTAATACGATTCTAAAGTAAAAAAAATTTTTAAAAATCTTCTAGTTTTCGGCCGCCATTTTGACCATGTTCCCGAAGAGTTATCAAAAAACGAAGATACCAAGTGGCTTAGCGTAAAACAACGCATTTATTTTAATACATTTTTGTTTATTTATAGATTGCTAAACGACAAATTACCTACGTATATGAAAAAGTTTTTGAACTACAACAGAGAAATTCATAACTATAATACTAGAACAATAAATAACTTTCATTTATCTTTAAATACTAAATCTTGTTCCCAAAATAGCTTATACTATAAAGGACTAAAATTATGTAATAAAATGCCGGATGTAGCAAAAGGAGCAGATAATATAACTAGATTTAGGAAAGAATGTTGTAAATATGTTAAGATACTTTATAAATTAAATTAGTTTAAGTTAGGCTTAGTGCATAACAAAATATAATATGCTCAGCAAGATATAATATTTAAGTCTTTGTATTGAAACATCGTAATGATGAATAAAGTTACTACTACTACTACTACTTTAGTTTTTGATGTAGAATTCAAATCTGAAGTCAAAGTTTCAAAATTTGACAAACAATGCGGACGGACATACATACAGACAGACTTCGCAAATTCAGTAACGACTCTTTCGGAGTTCGTTGAAAATGCACTGTAGACTTATAATATATTTGAAAAAATAGTTTTAAGCCTTTGCAAATTCATGTTTTTATAAAACTTAATTTCAATTGTGACTTTTCTATTGTACTTGTAAACAGTTTGGACAACCTTTTAGCCTTCTAGATTAAGACAAACATTAACGAAAGTTGATAAAATAATAATAATGAAAACGAATGGATAGAAGAGCTGAATTCGCACGGGATTTTTGGTACAATTTAATATTTTCTAACGTTAGGTTTTTGACATATGACGTATCATTATTTGATACTTTATATTAGAAATCTGAAAATGAATGTCAATGTCAAATGACATTTTTATACGTAGATCAGCGTCATGAGAACAAGCATGCAATTCGAGAACTATGTTTTTAAATTTTTCTACCAAGCTTCAGTGAATAAGTAATAATAGTGGATTGGATTCAGAATTGTACATACATCTAGAATAAAAATATGTAGAAATATACCAGATGTCCCATTCAAAATAAAATATTCGTTGATGTCATTTCCGGCGAGATCCCGAAGTGAATATTAATATGAATGCGCCTAACATCTCAAGAAATTGCAGGTTATTAACAATAACGTATATTCTGGATTTTATTAAAAAGCCCGTAGACCCGTACCTATGGCCTTGCAGGTCATCTGCTATAAAAATCTAAATAGCAAAGCACAAAGTAGTTTATTACATTCAGTAAGTTACGCGCTATCAATAAACAACGAGTTACATTAAGTTATTTAAAACATCTTATTTGGACCCTAACAAAAATAAATTTTACAATAGGCGCAGGAGAATGAAGCCGCTGTGCAAAAAATAAAGAAAATTCAAGTTTACAGTTAAGTATTTTCTATTTCCAAGTCATTATTAAATATGATACATAAGAATTAACAAGTCATAATATTATAAAGGATAAACAGGTAAAAAAACGTTTTATTATAGCAAAGTTCTACTTGACCCCCATATTACGAGACGCTACTGATCGACATTGTATTTATATTTTATTATTCTCCGCCCATGAGATTTTGTTGCATTTGTTTCGGTTTTTGCAGGTATTTACATTTCCTATTTTATCGGCAAAACATAATGCAGCTACTGGCCGCTACCCTTTTTAGCGCTGTTGCATTTTACTCTAGTTCATTCTTTATGACCCAGACGCCAACAGCGAGTTTTAAGAAAATGGCGTCCATAAGCTTGATGGTGGTATGTGTAGTGGCAAAACATTGAAAAAATCCCACGAAAAGTTTAAAATGTGTGTTAGGTTAATGTAGTGTGGTTATAGGGAAGTTATTGTGCTTATGTTTGAAGATGACAGCTAACATGTATAGGGTCGGAGGTAAGAGTTCTTTGTAATTAACCGGCATCGCAGAAGAGGAAGTCTTCCTCGGCGGTAGTCGACACTGTTATTGTCGACAGCTAATTAATATTCGTATTGTATTAATTTATACTTTTTTGTATGTACTTTTCAAAATCCAATTAAATGTTGTTATTTGAAAGACCTAACCTAGTTTAGTCAAATAAGATGCAGTCAATATCAAACATTGTCCTAATTTTAATTTAATCGAGGATCATGGGCCCGATAATTTTAATGAATAGTTTTCACTACCAACACACCAGGTGCTTGCTTTTGAACCGAGCGCTTATCTCGATGTCAAATCTGTCGACTAAACATTTCACGTCTACCTTCATGATTACTCTTGCATCCTGATAAGATTCACCGTCACATATGAAAATGAACCGTAAATTTGCAATTATTTATTTTTGCCATAAAATGTGCCATGATATAATTTTTGTTTCTAATGTTCCTTCCGTGTTTTGATGTATACTACCTGCGTGGCTTAGCAAATCAGCTGTTGAGGCAGTTTGAACCTAGTCATGATAGCAAAAATTTTACATAATTTAATATGGGTTATTGATTAGTTGATCAAATACTAATATCTAAAAAGAAATATTTGACTCGAGTAGTTCTTAAAATTTAGATTACGAAAGAGTTATGTAAAGTTTGTTATCAACAAAATTGTCCGCAGATTACGTGTACTTCGAGACGTCTTCGACGTCTCCGTACCAAATCCGGCGCATAGAAGAATTGAATA
The DNA here is from genome assembly GCA_011009095.1 of Ignelater luminosus. Classification (NCBI taxonomy): domain Eukaryota; kingdom Metazoa; phylum Arthropoda; class Insecta; order Coleoptera; family Elateridae; genus Ignelater; species Ignelater luminosus. The sequence goes on along the minus strand of VTPC01006391.1, from coordinate 440,514 downwards.
AAACAGCATCGGGAAATGTAGAAGCCAAGGTGATGTGCTTTTACAGGCGGAGGGATTTACCAAGTCCTCTAATCCAGCTCGCCGACAAACACCAATGTAAGTATGATAATTCAGGAACATGATTTGTATTTGTGTATTTTTTTTATATGGGGTGTTTTTAATTATTGTACGGGACCCCGACATTTCCTAGCTTTTCACGCATTCCAAATGAGTGGAGGGGGCAAAAGTCTTGATTAGTCGATCGATATTCGCTGACTGTACCTGTCTTGTCACCGACGTGGTGCGTTGTTTCGCGAAGTCCTGACGGTGCTGTACTTGATCAGACCGCGTCGCTATGACAACTGTGAGATGCGTGTTCTTTCTGCGAGACTGTACTTTTATAATTACACGCAAAAACTGGACGAGCCAACGCCAATGCTTTACCCTCTGCTTCTATTGTTATTCGGCAGATCGGACTATGGCCAGGGAAACGTCACTCCTTCCTTCACCTATCTCGAGATGTTAATCACCTATGAGTTTTTCTTTCATGCTTTTATTTTGTATTTAAAATATAATCGGGTTTTTGTTACCTGTGATTGCTGTATACTGGGAATTCTCTTCCCTGAGCGAGTTTCAGGCAATGACCTCGTTTTTATTTTAAATTACACAACTCACAGTCAGTCGTCGATACAATTAGATTTATATCATGCATCAGACATCTCCCTGTCTGTTCATATTTTCATTTAGTGCGTGTACGTTTCATAACTAAACATATTACACCGTTTGTTTGATTTAGCTAATTCCAAATTACAAACTTTACAATTATAAACAATAATTTAAATTGAGGTTCTTTGTAATATTTTTTTTTCTTGAGAAAAATGGGTAATAATGAAGCCCATTTTATTGTTAGATTATTGTACAGTTTTTATAATTCATTTTTAAGTTATAGAAAATAGTGATTTTATAGGTTAAGAAAAAAAACAAAAAAATTTTTCCCAAAAGAAGTAATCGAGATTATTTTAATTATGGGAAAATGCCATTTCTTAAAGGGCGAAAATATATTTTAATTTCGCTTGCGTCCGTTTCTTTCAGATTGATGTCTACGTACGTATCTATCATTATGTTAAAGATAATAATAATTGCAACAAGTTATTGTAACATGCACGATGCATTTAAAGGAAAAAAAGATGGTTTTAGATTTAAACTTAATCTCATATTTTGCTTTTATTTTGATATGTGGGAGATTAATAGGTAATTTTATTTTTGTAAAGATGGTGATGCTGATTTTCAGGTTAACAGTGCGAAAACAGTACAAAATAATTGTCATCAATTGATAGGCTTAACATAGTTCTACTTTAAGAAATACTGTTTGTTACACCTAACTATACTCCATGCAGAATAACGAACTTTTCAAACTCTAGACTAGTAACAGAATAATTTAACGAAATTAAATGAAACTGAATTATAGTGGTGTTCATTTGTTTTTATTAAAAATGAATCATACTGGCAGCAAACTATTAAAAAAAATAGAAATTTTAATACCAATTTTCCAGACGTGCCGATACAAATTAAAGGAGTTAAGATTGATAAGAAATATTTTTATTCATTTTTCTTCTACTTTAAATTGGTAGAAAAAAATGTGCTAGAAAAACAAGGGTACCGTCGAACGTTGCGGCTGTCGAATGTCATCGCTGAAAATCAAATTCACTTCCGTACTGCAACTACTGCATATTAAAATTGACGCTTGTTTTAGTTACCTCCAAATTTGATGCCCGATAACGTTTGGAGTACGGGGAATATCAAGGGTCGTCGGGATCGAGACCCCGTTTTCCCTCTTGCAAATCACATGTTGCTTGTTTGCTAGGTTTCTTAAGTGCTTGTCAAGGGTGCTTTGTATTTGCTTATGGGCCAGACAGGAAAATTTGTATTTGCGAGAATTTCATAAAAAATAATGAAAAAGAAAAAATTCAGAAAAGAATCTGTTTCACTACATGCTACGATTTAATCGTCACTTGTCGAAATATTGACTTGAGCAGCCAAAATCTCGCTTTTTCATTTTTTTAGGTAAATAAATTCTTATCTTATTATTTTCGTGCTTTTATTCTTGACGTATCTCCTACATCCTTTGTGCTACAAATCTTGGCATTTCACTCGATAAAACGTTAACAGAAAATTTTGTTCTTTTCATGTACGTTTTGTCTCGTGAAAGGACAGAATTTTGCAATCCGTTTCAAATTATAAAACAGTAGAGCAAGCCATGGAAACCTGACAGATTTTACCCTGTATAATGTATCTGTACATGATGTCATCGTTCGAAGGTTATTTAGTTTGGAGCATAAACAAAATCAAGAGCTGCAAATTATTTGTTAAATATTTGACAATTGATTGCTCTAATCAAATTTTAATTAAACAGAAAACGTCGTGGTAAAATATTATTCACATCGCAGACCTTCCACAGATGAGAGGTGTAGAAATGTTAGGTTAGATAATACGATGTTTATGCTCTAAACTGCAAAATTATGTGAATTCGGTCATGTGCTGCAGATGCCTTATAGAGGCTAAGAAAAAAGTGAAATGAATTTTAGATTATATATTTTAACATATTGCATTGGCTTCACTGCTAAATCTGCGTTACCTAAAATTACTTTGTTAAAATAATGGTGTAGTATGATTTCAATATCTTTGTATGATTTTAATAGCCCGACAATAAATGACAATTTTGCATTTTTGCTACTGATGCAAAATTACATCTTTAATTTACATTTTAAAATCAGGAGAAAACTGACAACCTGCAAAAACAAAATTTTCAGTTTTGCCATTCACCAAAATATAATTTCTTTTGTTGTGCTATCAACAAAAATAAACTATGGCTTACCATATACTGTTTTATAATTTGAAACGGATAATACGATTATTTTTATATACTGGGTGGTCGAGCCCACAGGCACGGACTTATACTCTTTAATTACAAACGAATAATGAGATTTGGAATATACGTTATGGTTGATAAATGCAATTCTTTGAAATGTTAAACCGTTAATATCACTTTCGGTTTCACTTGAATTTTAAAGGAACGCCCGGTATATTTTTACACATTTGAAATTTTTATTTCCACGGTTACCAAAAATTCAATTTTTACGTCGTAATCTAGACAGCTCGAATGCTGCCTAAAGTGTTACGAATTAATCAAGTAACTGTAGAAAAATTGAAATTCAAATTAAATTTGTTTTGTAAGAACGTGGTGACGATCTAAATTTAAGTGGTCAGATTACGTCTTTTTAATAACCAATTTTCGGGCGCCGTTTTGAATGCCTTCTCCCTTCGCAAAGTTGGGGAACTTTCAGGAAATATTCGCATCTTCTATACATGCAATTTGTTTCGGGTCAAGATTGTTTTCGAGGTATAGTCCAATTTCAATTTTACGTATGGCTTGGATTAGATCACAAACAAACTTGGCAACCCTGAAAGTAACTAAAATACGTAAAAGCATCGCCGTCTCGGTGTTCAGACTGTCAATTAATAAATTAGTAAATGCGGTCCCAAACATAAGTTTCGATAGTTGTGAAACATTTCATGAATAATCTCAAAAAGAAATGTTTCATAACTTGACAACACTAATTGAACTATAGTTCAAATTTGTTACAGTTTGAATGTAGTTCTTTATATCGTGTGATTAGAAAGTAACAAGATCTCAGTAGCCTTTGGACAATAATTAACACACAAACAATAAACAACAAACATTTTTGCGTTTGTGAAGTACATAATATATCTTTTTCTAACTCACTCATTTTTAAGAAATACAAAACCAAAATTGCGAATAATTACACCATTACACAAAACCAACGCAAACAGATCAGAGCGTGTATTTCTTTATATTTACAATTTTGTTTTTGTCACCTTGGATACGTAGGTATAAACACAGACAACATGATTTTTGCGAAAAAATTCAAACGGTTTTTAATTATTTGTGATTTCTTGTATATTGTTTCAAGTTTTTCACATCAAATATGTAAATGCAAAACATGTTCACAATTAAATACTGTCCAACTTTCTTTACACATTATTTATGAAATGCATTTTGTTATTAATTTTTAATACAAATTTAAAGTGCCGTCAGGCAAATACTGAAATTTGGCAGTTTCAACAAATGAAGAATTTGGTTGTTTGGTTACAGATATTGACTTCTAATCAAGAGATCCGGGTTCGACTCCTGCTGCCGGCTACTAATTTTTTTCATTTTTTTTAAAATTTTTATTTGACATCTCCTTTTTGTAATAATTAACTAGAATAATTTTATTTATAAAAAAACTTGATATAATAATTAAAGAAAAACCTATAAATGTCACAAGGTGTCCGACAGCGAGGATCGAACGCAGGACCTCTAGATTAGAAGTCAAACGCTGATTCACATGACCACATTATTCCATTCTTAAAATTTGTCAATTATGGTAATATTTAAAGTACAGGAACTTACATTTAAAAATTAATAATAAAATGTAATTTATTAAGAATATATAAATAAACATTAGAAAATCTCAATTATAAATAAATTTATTTCCATCATGGACACTTTCACATATTTGTCATAAAATCAACAGGGAAGATAATAAAAGCATAATTTGGTATAACTATAGGTACAATATCTGTACCAGACACCACCCTGTATGTGATTACGGCATCGAAAAAAACTGGTGTTAGAAAAAATATTGTACGTAACATGTCCGTAAAGTGTCTTTACTGGACTTGCCTTCGGCTCATCTTGGAACCTGTCTGCTCGTTCAGTAAAGTATCACTTTCCTGACTAGTTACGTAAACTACTATTACTAGAAAATCAACTTTACAGTAGTTATTTCGGATTAAAGAAGTGTCTAACTCTAACATTAGTAGTTACATAGTAGCTGGGATGCTAGAACGTTCTGATCGCCACTAGTTATCGGGGTCCTCATGTAAAGACGCAAAAAATTTAAAGTATTCTGTATAGAAGATAAATAAAAAGCTTAAATCGTGTTTTTTTGTTTGTTTTAGATGCGATTGTGTTTTATAAACGGTGTAACGGTAATATCTGCCTGAAATTGTTCATGCTTCATGCTTTTTTAACATATTGAGGGCTTAAGATATAAATTGCTATTTTGAAATTATTTGCCAACAATAAAATTATATTACAAACAAAAGTAGCAACTGGTTAATGTAGTTTTGACGTCATTGGTTACTGGTGTGATGATAAATTGAGATAACAATAAGTAAAATAATAAACAACTCATTTTTATAGATATTTTAAAAAAAGCTGCATGTAATTAATTAAACATTGCGTTACATTTTTTAGATCTTTTTTTATTTTCCACGCACCTGCCATTTTTTAATTTTGTAATCGATTATTTTAGATTTGGAGAAATTGCTGGATGTACTTGTCCCAGACGTAGTACGTACTATGTTGTGTTATAAATTTTATTAATATTTGTCTTGTTTCCATAACTAAATCCAAAACAAAAAATGTTAAATTTCCGGTCGGACGTACACAAAACGAGGTTATGCAAACCCGATCGGCGTATAAATTAAAATGCTGTTAAAAACCTATTGAACTTTAATGTTAGTTGAAGATTATTCGTAGTAAGTACATTGCAATAGAGACAAATAGTAGTTTGGGTTATTCGATCATTATTTGTTTGTTTATTTACATTATATTGTTGTTGAAATATGCTATTTATTAATGTCGAGTTTGTATAATTATTATTACATAAGTAAATAGTAAACATAATTTGAAATTCTATAAACAATTTCAAAAGCGACAATTTTTGTGGAATATTAGTTTACACTAATGAACACCAACCAGTTTTGCTGTTTTATTTTGTTACATCGTTTATTATTTGATATTGTTGTTGGATGTATAATAAAAATTCCAAATTCCTGAAACTAAAATTCATATATAGATTAATAAGCAAAGGAAAAAGAGTACATTAATATTTTTGTTTTTATTAAACATCGATAATTTGGATTAATGGGTCCAAAGAGTAATTAATGTCATAATAAAAATACAATAGATTATGTAATTCATATGCTTAAAAAAAGTCTGATTTTAATAGTAAACAAAATCTTACGTAATACATACCTCAACATAAATAATGAGAGGATTGAATCTCTTCTAATAAAATGCGCTTGGATCATAATACCTCGTTAGAAGGTAACATTTTGATTCTTTGCAGAATAATTAGCAAAAGACCGTCTATACTGATCTGCTTTTGCAATACGTGCATTTTATATTTGAGTTAAAAGCAAAAATCGATTTTCAATATTTCGTTGGGTAGCTGTTTCTCTTGTTATTCAAGACAATAGACAATTTCGTCTTATCCAAGAAAAATGGTCTCGTCTTCCAGTCTACCTTTAATTGTTATTAATTCGATTTCTAAAACAAACTTTACGCGTAAGTAGTAAAATGCTTGTGACATTTTTGTTCTTCCACCATATATTCGATTCAAAAAATGTCATGACCCCAACTATGACTTGCATTTAAAAAAAAAATCATAACCCTAAACAAAAATGCAATAACAGAGGTCTTGTTACCCTACACCTATAACTTGTTTCCTTTTTGCAAATAATCTGGTAAGCAATTGATATGTTTTAACAAGTCTCCCATTTAATTAACCGATAAGTTTCCTCTTTCACTAGTCACCCTGTATGTTACAACTGCTGTCATTCTCTATAAAAAAATATGAGAAATATGTGCAATCTACACGTGCAAAATTTTATTTTAATCCCTACATACTAAATAATGAAAATAATTAGGGTGGACTGGTTTCCGACTTCCCCCGTATACTTCCGGTATTGGTCGCAGTTGCATTAATGAGGGGGGTTGTTTTTATAGGTAAAAGGTCTTGTTTTGTAATATTAAAAAAGTAATGCTGCATGAGATTGGGTATTTTTATTTAGATTCTCTTTCTGCGGGCTTTTGCGTGCCAGTCTCTTTTTTTTCTACGGGTAGTAGAAGTTAATATTTATAAATATAGCAATTTTCAAAAAGCAAATTAGGTAATTGAATCAGGTAGTTGGCACGTCTCATGCTGGCGAAGGGCGGATATTTGAGTTTTTCCGGGGTTTTCTATGTGGAAATGAAGAATTCTGAAGATCTCGAGAACGTGCTCTTTGTTTTGTTCTTCTGCTGTGCTCACGTATCGAACTCCCTGATCCCACCCTTTGTCGTGCATGTGGTCTTTTCCTTCTGCCGGAATCTGGTGATTGCATATTATGGCGGCGCACACTGGTCCGAAATCACAAAAAGCTGGCCAAAACTAAAAAACAAATTCGGGAATTTTAGTTTTTAGGTTGTATACTTGAATTTTTGAAGTGTCAAATTCCGTACAAACATCTGTCGGTTTGTGATGACCGTGAGAGAGGGAGGCAGTTTAAAAGGGCCACTTGATCGGTTCGAACGTGTTGAAGACAAACCTCTAAAATAAGGTATTGTTTAAAGTAGTGCCGTTTCATTATTTATTAATCTTTTTTGACGATTTAAGATGGATCAGTCAGGTAAAGATACGTAGAATAATAATTGAAATAAGAGATGTGCTGAAAACAAAAATTAAAGTTACCACAATGCAATTTTTTCAAAACAATCATACGAAAGAAAAAACTCCACAATTTACAAATGTAGAAAAACAACTATGAATTAACATTTATTATTATTATTATTATTATTTATTAAGAACAAAAATAATGCATGTGTTTCGCAATAGCTGTCAAAATACTTATTTTGTTGATGGAATTCATTTTCACCCCAATCCAATCGAGCGACTCTAAAAAAAATCTTATACGCCATATTGGATTCGCCATTTTGGATTTTTGAATTTTGACTTTGCAATTGTTATTAGCGACCTCGGTAATATGAAGAAATTCATTTTGAGCCCAATCAAGCGACCCAAAAACACTTGTCCGCCATATTGGATCCGCCATTTTGAATTTTTAGATTTTGACTTCTAAATCGTAATCAGTGACCTAGAAAACTCCAAAATGTAAATCTTCGTGGACGTAGAACAACGTTTTTATATTTTGACCAGGTTTTCGGGATTTCAGACCACTATGCGGCGAGGTGACGAGGATCGTCAATCGGTAATCGATCACGTCGTCTGATGATGGTTTGTAGGTGTATAACAACGGTCGTGGGATGCTGCCGATGAGTATGGACAGCAAGTCGCTGCGTTACTGAACAATGTTAAGTAGAGATGAGTCGTTCGTGACCGAATCGGTTCAGTGAATCGGCTCCGAGCAGTGAAGGAAACGAACCGGTTCCGAAAATTAACACAAATCGACTCACCGCTCTTTTAGCTCTCGCCAAGTTACATAAAGGTTTTTGGTTTTGAGAAAACTTCTAAAACGATTTTGAAATTCACATCGCTTTATAATAACTTTTTGTTGTTTTTATAAAAATTCTGTTTATAGTTAACTGCATTCGTTACACTAAATATTTTTGAATGAATTTTTTTTATTTAAAAAAGTAAACCATGGATCTACTCTTCTGTACATTCCAATAAGAAATACTAAGGTAAAAACAATTAAAATAGAGCAGTGTGCAAATAAAGCCTAAAGAGTGGAAAGAGAGCGTCGGATAAAAACGCTCGACTGCTTTATTTCTGGGAGTTCGTTCTTTTGTTCTCTGAATGACGAAAGCCATTCTGAACTGATGAACGACTGAGCTGGTTCACCGAATTAGTTCAGCAAGCTGAGACAGAACCGTTGAGCTGATTCGCACAAATGAGCCGATCCGCTCATCTCTAATGAGTGCGTCAGCTCGTCGCTCCATTTCAGCATTGGGGTGAGAAGTGATGCCGAGGTGTTTGACTGACGGCGAAAGTCGGAGATGTGAGTTTCATAGTTCCAGGTGGATGTCTTTGGAGTCGAATCTGGGTGCTATAGTGTAGCTGCAGTGATGGAACAGAAAATGACGTTGATTTTTTTGCGGATTCGGTCTGATTCTCCATATTCGGAACCAAGTCTGTAGTCGCCCGAGTTCGAACGTCAGGGTTCTCGATCTCTTGGCAGAATTTCGAGACGTTCGCGAATTTTGGTAAGCGAGCTTCAGGTCCTCGGGGCGGGGGATACCATGTCAGTAAAAGATGAGACAAAGCCTAGTGCATACGCACGCAATGTGGCGGGCGGACAGTTAGCCGGACGAAGGAGGTGGGTATCTCGGCGGCACGGAGCTTATAAAGAAGCCCCTCGTACTAGTCATGGGACGTACAACTCTTTTTACCGTACCAGTTCAATTCGTTCAATTCACATTAAAGAGTCGTCCACATTGAATCGTTCATTTGAACTGATTGTGTAAGCACTCGCGTTTCATACCTACTACTGTAGAAATTGTTTTTTTAGTATAAACAAAATAGTTGAAACAATTATTATTTACACATCAAAAATTACAAATTACACATAAAAGATCAAAAAAAGTTTTAAATAAAAAAAAACGAAAACTTGGATTACATGAATTATTATTTTATATGAAGACTTTAAAACTCGTAAGAAGAAATAAGATTGTAACTATAAGATCGTTATTGTTAACATTCGGTTAACATTATACATCTACGTTATAAAACAATGGCGCTATAATGAACGAATTGTAATTTGTTGACAAAAGGTAACAAACATCAGAAATTCAGAACGCATGCTCGCGCTGTTCATTTCGTACTTGTATACTAAAATAACTAAATCATAGAGAAGAGCAAAGCTGAACTAAAACGAGCACAAACGCCACAAACTATGTAAGTTCAAATTTATATTCAATTCACTGTTTGTTCGTTCGTTCGTTCCCCACTCCTCAGTAGAGTCAGTACGAACTTTAAAAATTCGCACTTATGTGATACCGAACGGAATGAACGAACCGTTCAATCGAAAAGAGTCGTACGTTTACCGCTCATTTAAGTGAGTCGTTTATTGTGAACGACTCATTTATGAACGACCCATCTCTACCTTGTACCAAACCTTGTCGAAGACCCACTGGATATCCAGAAACCCGGTCGTTATACACCATCGGGGGTTTAGGGTTACGATGACGTCCGTATGGAAGCGAAAAATGGGGTCTAAAGTGTTTTGGATATCTAGGAATTCTCGGAGTCTGTCGATATCCTCTTGAATGGGATAGACGAGTCCATAAATGATACTGGGTCGGTATTTCACATTTCATAAAAGATAACTGAATACTGCCAAAGTTGTTGGTTATTGTCATGATCAGCAATAAATAGGAAGCAAACTAACTCCAAAATATACAAGGTATCTCGGGCGTTTTATTAGAAAGAAATCAAATAAATTACCTTGTGCGGTTTTCAGTCATCTTGCATAAAAATGTACGGTTAAAACCTCGTCAGTGATCATTTCTACAGATCGGAAATCTAAATTTATTTCAGTAGAATTGTAAAATTGAGAAGTTCTGATTAATATACGAGGTCAGCAGTAAAATTCGTTATCATTTTTATAGTTGATGTAGCTATCACGGACAGCGATTTACAACAGGAATAGACACGTTTTGCTAAACTCCCTGTACCTCCGAAACATTGTCCGTACACACTTAATACATGCAAGTCTTGTATCGTCTCAGTGTAAATTACATACGGTAAAGTAGCGGGGTGTATTTTCGAGACATCTTGTATAGATTTATTTTAAAGAGGTCCTTAGTAAGCTGCATTTCAACAAACCCCAAGAACATCAAGCATTATAAATACAAACAGCGTGTCCACATTTCGATGCTCATTATTGGGATCTCGGAAATTGTAAGAGATACGAAGTCGGTTAAATTAGAAGAGATTTGGCTATTTTGGAGATCAGTTTACTTATGCTTTTGTTTTTTCAAAAAAAGTTCACGGCTTACTAGATATTTGTTAAAAACGAAATTATCTTATTTTTTTTAATAAAAAGCGTTTTCCACGTAGTGTGCCATGGCTTTAAACAATATCCTTTCGTTTTACAGTCGTATAATTATTATTTAAGAAATCTTACAACAAACTCCTTTTGAATTTAAATTGAAATAAAAGTAACGCATTTTATAAATGCATAATTGCGTTGCCTCTTATCAGTCCTAATGATACAACAAAACGTAACATTATGTAACAACGTATTGTTTTTAATGTAGACTGGATTAATTATGGTTTTGATAATTTTAGTTGGTATTTTAAAAAGTTGCAAAATGCCATTCTAGTTCTTATACTTTTGTCATACTAAATTGTGCTATGAAATCTTTGTATTTTTTGAAATCGTGGTCATCAACATTGTTTAGCAAGATTGACTTACAGTTAGTTTAGTTTATAAACCGTTTATTATTTGAAGTTTCAAGATGAAATTCTCAAAGAAATTGCATCGGAAAACAAATGACTTTTTGATATCGATAAATGCCGATTTTTTTTCTTTTGTTGTCTTGACCTTAACCCCTGTTATTATTTTGTTTCTTCTTATCTGAATTCTTTTTCCAAGATTATTTCAAGTTACGGTATATTTTTTGTTTACAAATGTGACGCTTTGGTTTTTATTTTATTTTTTTGTTTTAATATCGAGTATAACCGTGCACATCAAAGTTCATTTTTAATTAAATATCGCCAAGCACTGGAAAGATCCACTTTGAAATTTAAATGTAGTTAGGAATCGAACCACTTTTTTCGTTATAAGATGAATTGATGTTGCAGAATGCTTTTAGGTGTTCTTAATTAATCCTTTTTTCCTGTAGAGTATTTTTCTAAAAACGGTCACATTTTATTTTAACAAGGTATTTATTGTAAATACATTTATTAACTGCGGTTACCATGACATGGTCATTATAACTTTTATAATTCCCGATTTTTTATGCAGACATTTTAAACTATTGTACCATATAAACAAAACTTGGAAAAATCTTCAATTGATTTTAGTAGTATGATAGTATTATTCGCTTTTCTTGTGCACTTTAAAGCGATTGTTGTAAGTTGATATTATTTGAAACAAATTTCCAAATTCCAGAAATAAAATAAATTATTAAAATGAAAGTTTATTTTTAGCGATTATACTAATTGCTCCAGGCTATTACCTACTTTATACATTTATATTTCCTAATTAACATTTGCGATATCCAATTATACATTCCGTTTTAATTAATTTCAGTTTTAGTAAGTAATAATTATATTCCAGGTTTTGCAGTCTTCTTGTATTATTTATAGAGAACAGTTTGTGTATATTTTTAACATCAATAAACGCGTAGGAGATATTTCGATTGGTGCACTGTCCGTATGCTATATCGTATCAACAGCTCGAATGTCATATTCACATAATATACTAATATCGATTGTTTTGCAGGAAAAGTGTAAATTTAAACAGTATGAAGTATTATACAGTGAAATTTCCGGCTGTGAACCGCTTTCAATAAAAAATTCTCTGTGGATCCGAAGTCAAAATTCTTGGACACCTCTACCGTATTTTTTAAGGCGCATATTTTTTAATGGTTTCTAATGTTATTTTGCACACACTTATCGACAATAACGTCATTGGCATTTTTAATGGTAAAGTAGCATTTTCATGGTATTGTTTGATAGTTCTACAAATTATCTTTCTAATAATATAAAATTTGTCGCAGATTACATAAATCAAAAAGAAAAAAACTGAGAGAAAACGCTCTAAATATTTTCGTTTAATTCATTTATGTATTACTTGAAATAGAAAAAGATAAATAAACTAAAAGTAGTGATACTGAATTTCTATTGAATAGTGTACGACGAAATAGGATATTAGATTAAATGCTCGGAAAGTTTGAGGTCTAGAATAGCAAACCCTAAAATGTTGAAGAATTAAGTGAATTTTAGGACATTTGAAAATAAGTTGGACATTCCAGTGATTTTATTGTTGAATATCTTAATGGTTACTGGGATTGCTATTTAAGATTTTAAAGCAGAGACAGCTGGATGTTGGGAGGGGAAGCGTCTCTTATATTCTCTTCCCCCTCGGTGTTATCGCAACGGTTTCGAGCGATTTTTGATATCTTTGTTAGTTCAACACGTAACTTTTTAAATTGATATCCTGTATTTTTGTATCAGTAAATTATAATATAAATCTTTCTCAAAATAAAAAGAGGTGATGTATTCTTATCAATAAATTTGAACACTATAAGGAATGATTCCACAATTTCCCGAAAAGAAATTGAATTATAGCTTCAGGCTTACCTGCGAAGTTTCATAGAAAAGAAATGCAAAAAATTCCATTTATTCCGATTGCGATATACATTTCTTGTTTTCTAAAAAGAAGAAACGGCAGAACTGTTCGCAATAACAGCGCATTTCATTTATTTCTATTTCTATGTAGTTTTTTCTGGTAGCAATATATGTTCTAACGACAAACTCTATAGATTGTACTTTTGTTCACCCTTCCATTATTGAAACAGAATTTATCAAAACTGTTTTGCTTTCTTGCGTATTTTTCAATAGCCGAATGTGAAATTAATTACGCTTTTATCAACTTGATTCAGATCTTAATAAACTTTCTGTAACGATTTTATAGCTTGTGGTAGAATCTGGAAATTGTAGGATAAGTCGCACTAACTGGGATTAACTTCGAAGTTTGGCCACTGTCTGGAGAAACTACAACAAATTGTTTTCAACAAAATTAACACAAAGCCTGCAATAACTTGATGACCTCGGTGCCGTTTTAAAAGCCCTTTAAAGTAACGTAATATAATTTTGATTCTATATTTGATTGTTATTAGTTTTGTCGCAAGTTTCATTAAAAGAAACTTCACTTGAACGTGATTGAAAAACAGAGCAAAAACGTAGTCATTTTATGGCTCTTACGGGAGGCTGGGAAGCTGCTACATTTTTTTTACTAGTTGAAATCGTAGCAACAGACTTGCGAGCTTAAAAAGACCACGGTATCGACCTATTAAGCTTTTTTACTTTTTGTTTTGAACTAACAGAGAAAAAGAAAGTTCTACAAATATTATATTATAGAGCATTAGATACTTTTAATGATAGATTACTAATAATATTTTTAGGTTTACGTGATTTTGTAGTAAGGCAAGCGATGTCTGAATATCTACCGGATGTTTTAAATTCAATTTCATACATGGGGACAATACGAATTTGAAACACTCTGTATAAGTAAAGTACTTTCTTCATTCAAAAATAATAAGCACAATGTTCAAGAAAACATTTATTCTTCTTCTGGAGCTGTACATGAAAACTTCACTACCACTTTCGCTCATTTTTAAGAAATACAAAACCAAAATTGCGAATAATTACACAATTACACAAAACCAACGCAAACAGATCAGAGCGTGTATTTCTTTATATTTACAATTTTGTTTTTGTCACCTTGGATACGTAGGTATAAACACAGACAACATGATTTTTGCGAGAAAATTCAAACGGTTTTTAATTATTTGTGATTTCTTTTATATTGTTTCAAGTTTTTTTTACACATTATTTATGAAATGCATTTTGTTATTTTTTTAATACAAATTTAAAGTGCTGCCATGCAAATACTTGAATTTGACAGTTTTAACAAATGAAGAATTAGGTTGTTTGGTTACAGATATTGACTTCTAATCAAGAGATCCGGGTTCGACTCCTGCTGCCGGCTACTAATTTTTTTTAATTTTTATTTGACATCTCCTTTTTGTAATAATTAACTAGAATAATTTTACTGATAAAAAAAACTGAATATAAAAATTAAAGAGAAAAACTAAAAATCTAGATTAGAAGTCAGACGGTGTATCCACATGACCACATTTTTACATTCTTAAAATTTGTCAATTATGGTAATATTTACAGTACAGCAGCTTATATTTAAAATTTAATAATAAAATGTAATTTATCAAGAATACAAAAATAAACCAACTATTAGAAAATCCCAGTTATAAATAAATTTAGTTCCATCTTGGACACTTTTACATATTTGCCGTAAAATCAACTGGGAAGATAATAAAAGCATAATTCGGTATACCTATAACTACAATATCTGTACCAGACACTACCCTGTGTGCAATTACGGCATCGAAAAACCGGCGTTAATAAAATATCATTTTCCTGACTAGTTACTAGAATTGCCTAAAATGTATCGGGGCATGGATAATTTCTTTGACTAAACAGCGACATTGATATAATTTTTATATAACAGCAACAAAGACAGAGAACACTGCCAATTTATTTATATTAGGCATTTTTTGAATAATAACCGTCGCTGTCAGAATGAACTAGCAACAAAAATAATTGAATATGTACTCCATCGTATAGTTGCTCTAACAGGATTGTATTAACTGTTACTGTTATCGTCTAAACAGCAGGGAATACTTTACATTCCGTAAAATCTTAGACAGCCTGTATAGTTCGATATCGATATTGAAAGAGTGTAGAATTAAATACAGGGTGGTTTTTGAACAAGTTATTTGCGATAAGCTTTCACTGACTGACATTTAACCATAACACTTTTGCATAAAGTCATACAAATAAATAAATTTGACAAGTAAAGCTTGATATACGAATACTAAAACACTATGACTTACCCTAAATAGAAACTTTAAAACTCAACGTATTTGCTTTTAATTTATTGCGTATAAAATGACATTCCACGAAGTAAGGTTAGGAAAATTAATTAATCGTCAAAGTTTGGTTAGCTGATTGCATTTATAGACTTGGGATAGAGAATAGCGTTTTTAATTATAGTAGAAACATCAGAAGATATTGAAGAAAGTTTTACAGAACCATTGAATATTATTTTTAACATCAGGCACAGGCTTTTTATAAGAGCATTATTTTACTAACTTTGCTAATCACAAGCACAAAGGTATAGGACGCGTTGTAATTTATAGAACTAACCGAAGTAAACTGATCTAGGGATTCAGATCATGAAAAATTGATCCGAATCGAAATAACAAGTTCATTATAATGCCATTTAATTTTTAGAGGTTACAAAGCAAAACAAAAATGATCCGAACTAACCGCGATCAGGTGACTTAAAGTTATGTAGAGGGGGAAGTGATCTTCATAGGAAAGAACATGATCGTAATGATTCGTATTAGTTGAAACTACATGTACGTCATCAACGAAAATGCACCAAATATGACGTCATTAAAATCGCAGTGCCGTAACAGGGCCGTTCTATAAAGTTAGTTAATTTTAAGTTATTAGATATCGATCATTATTCCCCTATATCAGTGAACTTGGACTGGTCCGACCTATTTTCGTCAACTACGCATGACATCATCTATGACGTGATATGTAGTTCTAAGACCGCACCAAGTCTACTTTGTTTACTTAGATCACAACGAAATAATATCCCTATTGTTCAATTGTTTTTCGAAATCTTTTGGAACTTCGTTATAACTCCCTCCTTTTAATAACTAAAGCTTATTCTTTACGTATTCATTAAATTCCATCACTGAAGCTCCATTTAAATATTTCTTTATACGAGGTAATCGAGAAACGCACATCATAATTTTTGTCAATTTGTTTTATGAAGCACCCTGTATTTGTTGTTATGATTTAAGAGAGCAAAGAATCGGAGGTTTTTTCTGATACCAAGCTGCATCTATCTTGAATCAGTTTCTCTGTTATACAGGGACAATATTCAAACGCCAATTTTTATTCTGTGCTACAACTGAGAAAACAAATTTCAGGAATGAAGCAAAGTAATATTTTGACTAACTTATAAATGAAAAAATAGAAAAGGGGAAACTTGTTTGAATATCCACGATGTATAGCAGAAAAACTGCTAGTTCAAGATAAATGAGACAAATAATAATTTGCATTTCTCGACGATCCTACAGATTGAAACCAACCAATAATCAAAATAGTATATTAAAATACAAGTTGCAGAAGGCATCTATTCAAGCACGAATTGGAAATTCCGAAACGAGCCGCGTAGCGACGAGTTGAGGAACAAATGAGTGCTTGAAGGACCTTCCGCAACGATATATACTATTTTTTCTATTTTGCCGCTTTATACCATTTTCTAAATTAAAAAATAAAAATTTTAAATCTAGTGAATTTTACGGTGGTTGGTGACATTTATGTGGCGTAATTCTGGGCGGCTGTGAAAAAAACTTCTTTTTCATTGTTATTTATTTATTTGCTTTGTTCTTTGACGTATGACAGTTCAACGCTACCACCATCAATACAGTAAATTTTACTAGTCTATTCTATCATGCCAACGACTTATTCTAACATTCAAATGACGTCATTTGGGTGCTTGAATAGACTTATTCTAAACGCAAAATAGAAAAAATCATTTTTTTAAAATTAATACCAAGGAGAGTGAGAAACACTTCGGTAGAATTGTACTAAGTAAGTAATTCTCAGAAAATGTGCACATTTTTTTTCGAGTTAGTAACGTGTTGTAGTGTTTCTACAAATAACAGTGCCATCCACCGTCCGCAAATGGGCTGGTTCCATTTTTTTTAAAATTTCATATCTACATAGGAAAATGCAGAAAATTGAGGTTTTGAGAATTCTCGGTCTTCTGTGAAGCTTAGTTATGCTTAAAACATATTTATTTCATGAATATTTTGAAAATCGCGAATGTTGCCGGACAGAAACATGGTGTTCTGTTGCATTCCAAAAAGCATGCGCGAATTAGAAAGAGACGACAAACACAGGGTGGGCCACGAAACTTGAAGCCTCTTAGAAGAATTTTGCTGAAAGCCCACATACTTTTTTACTGCGACATTGATCAACTGTAACTTTTGATAATTTAGTTAAATCATAACCGATAGATATCAAGCATACAGATTTAATTGGCATACCTATTCATAAATTACTTAATTTTAATTATGATTAAATATTTTTTAAAACAAAAATCTGAGTTTAACTGAACCCGTTTTTTGAAATCAGAAGTTCCTACTAATTCCCAAATATCTAGTCAAAGTTCGTTGACTGACATGCGGCTTCTTCCTATTCTTTTAATAATAACTATATTTCGCCTTCCTCATTCTCTCATTTTATCCACATACTGAATTTGACAGTTTGAAATTATTAAGTAATATTGCCATGTACCAACTGTGATCTGGTCGTGTTATAACAAAATCAAAGCTATCTGGGTTGCCCCGTGTCGTATTCCCGACCATATATCCCGATAGATCTCATCGAACTGAGTACCACCCTCAAATGCGGAGACTTCTGATTCGTAAATGAGTTTTTTTTTAGTGCCTCCGGACCCCGCTGAGGGTCTCCCCAGCCTCCCTATTATTAACCTAACCTTACCAAACCTAACAACCCAATCTAATGCATTTATGAATTTTCCGATTATTAGACTAAACCTAACCTACCAAACCTGAGTTATAATTACCAAATAAAATGAACACGCAGGGGATCCGGGTGCTGTAGACACTGGCACGAGATTTTTTCCCGGTAGACTTCGATATTAAACTTTTGACCCCTCCTGTTTCTGAACTGGAAGTCTTCGCCATGTCAGAGTGATCGGGAATACGATATGCTACTCGTAAAATGTACTAAAAATCGCTTGAATGCAATGAGTAATGTAATTTTAATAAAAACTGCCAGGTGGTGCTGCATTTATGATAGACACATAATCTAGAATAACTTATAGCGACGTGCACTTTGAGGGTTCAACAGTCTGTCTCTTTCTTATCATTTATAAACCATATTTTTCCATCTTTATTAATTGAAATATTGTAATAATAAATTAAAATAACCCAGAGATTAATAAATAATGAAAAACATGGTTTGTAAATAATAAGAAAGAGACAGATAGTACCACCAGGGTATGTCAGGCGCACGTTCTCTTGTTATTAAGGTTATGCTTGACGTGATCAAAACAAGCAAACCTGCTAGTAGATAAATGCGGCAAATTCAAATTTGAAATAAGTAGAAATATGCCGAGCGTTCAATTTGAAAACTACAAGTTGCCTTTTAGTACCAGGAGACAATCGACTATGAAAATTATAAGAGTTTTGATTTATTGCTTACATTAATCGTAATAGTTATGTAATCAGTTATGAAAACAGGGTAGAGGCCTGCACGGGCAGGGTTTTTTTAGTCGTGTCTGTACGCAACCGGGCCCAAATCCCGGGCCTTAATTTAAAAATGTATCTGACTTTTTGGGCCTATATCTGACCTGTAGGGCCAGTTGGGCGTCCACAGCGGAGGATTTTTACTGAACCGGACTGAGCTCGAACAGGAGTAATTTTCGTATTGGCTTGGACAAACATTATTTAATACTGAACCGAAGAGGGGGATTTTTGTACTACACCTTGGACGGGACGGGTTTCTTCGTCGGGCATTTGCGCGGCCTGGCTCAAAGATCGTGTTTAGCTCAGAACGGGCCTTAGTTTGAAAATCTATCAGGCTGTCGGGCCGCTCGGGCGTTTCGAGCCGATCAAGAAGTTGTCGGGTTTTTTCGGGCCGTGTCAGGTTTATTCCCAGTCGAGCCGGGCATACAGATTTCGGCCCGTGCAGGGCTCTTCTGGAATACAGCGAAAAGTCAGGGAATTTCATAATTTTAGATCTTAGGGAATTTTGCTAATTTTAGTGAAAGGTCAGAGAATGTAAATACATGTCAGTGAAAATTTCTGTAGAAGTACATTTTTTAATTCGCCACTAATTCTCTGTTTTCGTTTACCTATGTGGCGTATTACGAAGTAATGGAAGATATTTTACACACCGTTGAAGGTGAGCGCCAGTTTTCTCCGCAATAAAATAGTCAGAGAAAATTTATTATTTTGGTCAGGGAAATTTAAATTCTAAGTGAGAACCCTGAAAAAGCACCATATTGCCAGACGAGATGTTGTCGCGTTGCTTTGCTCATTTTGCAAATTACGCGAGTCAAACAATATGGCTTTTAGCTTTTTATAGTGAGTATTGCGTACAAAACTTTATCGAATTTCGTTTTGTCTCTATTCTGATAGTCGCTGATTTATTCTCGTTTCTTTATTACCGTCAACGTTTTACAACCCTTTCAATTGTCATTTCATGGCAATTACAAAAAATTGACAACATCAAAGTTATGAGGATTTTGACTTTTCAAAGCAGAATTATATACGCAGAATCTAAATATCTATGTTAAGTTGTGTCCTTTAATTTTTGCCCTTGTAAACTGTACCTATTATTTGACAGTTTTAAAATTTGATATAAGTTCTTTTCATTTTTACCTTAGAAATAAAAGTTTGTTAATGAGAGATTTTCAAGAAAACGTTTATTTGTGGATACAATTCTTTAGATCTTAAGTTTCTCATTGATATTAGTACTTACAATATTATTCCTCGAAATTTAAAATGTGTTTGACAGTTTTCAAATCAATTGTTTCAAGATAAAATCAGTGGTATAAAAATACAGCGTGTCCACATTTCGATGCTCACTATTGGTATCTCGGAAATTGTAAGAGATACGAAGTCGGTTAAATTAGAAAAGATTTGGCTATTTTGGAGATCAGTTTGCTTATGCTTTTGTTTTTTCAAAAAAGTTCACGGCTTACTAGATATTTGCTAAAAACGAAATTATCTTATTTATTTTTTTAAATAAAAAGCGTTTCCCAGGTAGTGTGCCATGACTTTAAACACATCAAAAGCATTGATTTTTGTCAGATAGATACATTGGTTATGTAACAATTGCTAAGACAAAACAGAAGACGCTTTTACGATACTTACTGAGCATTCACAGATAGCATCAAATAAGCAGCTAATGCCCCATAAAAGCGTATTTATTTTGTTTTAGCAATTTTTGCATAACAAATGAATTTCTTTGATAAAACTCCACAACTTTGTGTGTTAGGTGTCATGGCACACCATGATGAAAAATGATTTTCACTTCATAACTGGGTAAAACAAAAGAATAGCTATGTCAAACCATGTATCACTGAAAAGCATTTAAGGCGTGCAGTTCAGTAATATGGAAATCAAGTAGGCGTTCCATTAGAAAAAATTTGGATTTACGTTTCACCGCCGAAGTAAAACAAAAGACAATTGTGAAAATTATTTTTTAGTGTTTCGGGGTAAATTCTCTGAAAACCCTTCTTTGCTGTTCTTTTCTATCTTTGCTCGTTCCTGAGATATTTCACTTAAAAAAATAAGATAATTTCGTTTTTAGCAAATATCTAGTAAGCCGTGAACTTTTTTGAAAAAACAAAAGCGTAAGCAAATTGATCTCCAAAATAGCAAAATTTCTTCTAATTTAACCGACTTCGTGTCTCTTACAATTTCCGAGATCCCTCTAGTGAGCATCGAAATGTGGACACGCTGTATACAGGGTGTTACTTAATGGTATATACTTATTTTAGTGGGCGATTCTTGGGCCAATTCTAAGTCGAAACGTTCATGTAAATGTATGTCCTAAAATGCTTGGTTTTTGATATACAGGGTGTTGAAGTTTTTATTTCTTTCCCGGTTTTTACCAAAAATTTCGAAAACCATTTGAGATAGTACACTAAATTTTAGTATAGATTGTTGTAGTATAAAAACACACTTTTTTGAACCAAAACAGGTTTTTTTTTAAATTTAATCAGTGACGTAGATATTCATTCTACGTTCCGATACAATTTTAATCAAAAAATTGTTACGGCACTGATTTCTTTGAAAGTGTTATTTTATTATTAATTGCCATTCAATTATAAACAAAAAAGGCCTCTTTTATTTTTTTCGCATAGTTTACCGTTTTAAAGAAAATAATTAAAATATTACCGAGATTACTCATTACATGGATATCTGCAACTTGTTCCTAAGCGAAAATCGTGTACATAAAATTAAGTTAGCTTTGTCCGTTGCTAAGGAAGCGTTTCGTGTAATATCTCAAACGGTTTTCGAAACTTTTGGTAAAAACCGAGAAAAAATAAAAACTTCAACACTGTATATCAAAAACCACCCACTAGAATAAGTACATGACATTAAGTAACGCCCTCTAGAAAAAGGTGATTTATAATATACTTAGTTGGTTTTAAAGCACTCGAACACAGAGTATAGATAAATCAATATTTAATAATCGAGACGTCTCTTGTTTTCTTATTCGGGTTATAACATGTACTCTATTCCAAAAAACAACTTATATAAAAGTTCGGTCACCGAAATCCTGAAGATGTAGTTCTGTTTGTAAAATGGCCAACTCTTTCGAAAAATGCAATAAGACATATTTTCGGTTACTAAGGACATAGGAGTTTTAACATGGGCAAAATTATAAGGATTAAAGTGTGTTCTCTCATAAATCCGTCATTAGAAAAACGAAGACTTGTGTGAATATTTTTTATTATTATTTTCAAACTTTTAACTGAATACAAATGATATCGAGATTAATAATGTAAACTTAAAAAATTACTTATTTCTATAAAAATTAACAACTTTCATGATAAGGCCAGCAATCAGGTTAGTTACGGTTGTATCCGGTAGTTTTTTCAGCATTTTCTTTAAAAATCTTTTCATTTCTGGTGATTTTATCCACTTTCCTTAGTTTTTCTTTGCATATTGCCCAAAATTTCTCAATTGATTTTATTTCGGGACAATTTGGAGGGTTGAGGTCTTTTGGAACGAGTTTTATCCCATTTTTGCTATACCACTCTATCATATTTTTTGCATAGTGGCATAATGCCAAATTGGGCCAAAACAATGGTTTTAACACAGGTTTTTTATAAAAAGATAAAATTTATTGGTTAAGACATTTTTTTATATACATCTCTTTGTTTAAAATTTTGGATGTTATGAACGGTGCCCTTATTTTGCAGCAAGTACATATTCCTTGCCATTTTAAGCATTTCTTGGGAAATTTATCACATTTCAGTCTTCTATTGCTTATCCAGTGTTTTGTGGACTTGAAAATTATAAAATCTTGGTTCAGGTATTTGTCTATGGTCACCATAAACGTATGTCTCGTCATTCATTAAAATGCATTCTTTATGTTTGGATAGAATCTTCTCATATAGTTTTCTTGTTCGACTTTTTGCTATTGAATTCTTCTTTTTGTTCCTGTTTGGCACTTTCTTTACTTTTCTTGTTAAAATATTGCATTTTTTTAAATTCTGCTTATATTTGACGAAACTGTTTGAAATCTTGTTGCAATTTCTCCGACAGAAGCATTCCGATGCCTATTATAATATGATATTATCTTTTTCTCCCAAGTAACATTACCTCGCTCCCTTTTTCCAGTACCAGATTTCCTCAATTATACAAATTACAGATTATGAATATGATGTTTTGTAAAAACAAAAGAATCCAAATCAAATAGGTGACTTTTATAAATTGTTTTTTTTAATGACGGATTTTTGAGAGAACACACTTTATGGTTCGTTTACGCCTGCTACAGGCATTAAGAATAAATGTAAAATGACATTTAGAAAAACAAAACAGTAATCTTTTTAATAAACAAGCAAATTCCGATCCTCGTATTTTCTCATGTTAAAATCTCCTTGTAACCATTAGTAACCTAAACACACCGTGTAGAAATGATTGGGGTAGGCTGTGTTCGGGACACGGCCGCAAGGGTTTACCTTTCTTGCGTTCTCTGTAAGTCCTCTTACGTTCTGTAGGGGTGATTTTGGAGTCATTCCATGACTTTTTCTTTTTCACTGTAACCATCTTCGGTAGGCTCGTTGAGCCATTTAGACGTTATGAAATTTTGTTTGAAAGTCTTTACTTTTATCACTATTTTTTAGTCACTAAATACAACGTGTCCAAGATAAGGAGGCCCACTATAGGGATCTCGGAAACCATAAGAGATAGAGAAACGATTAAATGGGGGAAAAAGTAGCGCAATTAAGCGCCTAGTATGATGCCATTTAAAAAATAGAAATATTCCCAACGATTCCGAAAATATTCGAAAAAATGCAATTTGTTTTCATTCTTTTCTTGAGTTTATTATTTAACATAAAGAAAAACGACAAACAGTTTCTTGTAACACTTTATTGGGAAGAAGGAGATGGTATTATCATCTTCAAGTCCAAATTTTTAAATACGGACCTAATTAATTTATTTAAAATTTTAGATTTACAATGGCCCCTAATGCGTACCTAGAGGGCTTTGATAGCCGTAAATAAAAGATGGTTGTTTATTTTTCAAAGCCCTCTACGCATTAGGGGCCATTGCAAATCAAAACTGTTAAATAAATTAATTAGGTCGTCCGTATTTAAAAATTTGGACTTGAAAATGATATCTAAGCAACGGAACGTCGTAGCAAAAAAGAATACCATCTTCCTCGCAATAAAGTGTTGCAAGGAAGTGTTTGTCGTTTTTCATTACGTTAAAAAATAAACTCAGAAAAGAATGAAAACAAAATTACATTTTTTCGAATATTTTCGAAATCGTTCGGAATATTTTTATTTCTTAAACGGCACCGTACTAGGCGCTTAATTGAGCTACTTTTTCTCCATTTAACCGTTTTTCTATCTCTTCTGGTTTCCAAGATCCCTGTAGTGGCCCTCTTTATCTTGGACACATTGTATACATTTTATTACAAATATTTTTATACAATCTGTCCCATATAATCAGTCATTTTTAAAAGATAGATATGAAATTTATAGAATGTATATGAACGACCGGGGGGTACAATTCTACGAAATCAGATCAAATCACTTTAGTTTTTGCGCAATAAAGTGGAATTTTTCCTTTAATTAATCGATTAAAAGAAAGATCCTGCATGTGGTATTATATGCCATAGTCCGATAAATCACATAATTTAGTCTAGTAATCTACAGGGTCGCTAAAAAGTATGGAAACACGGTGCCTCCGCATAAACGGTAAGAAATAGACAAATAAAATTTGAAGAGCTTAAAATAGGTATTTTTTGCCATGTTTTGCGAAGGTAATTAAAAACAAATTTTCAATTGTTTTTTCGTACGGTCGCCATATTAGATTTTTTTAATGGGACACCCTGTATATGACCCCATATGTTGATAGGGATTTTCAAGACAAATTTGATATAAGGGTTGCTATACTTGTCTTGAAAGATTTTGGAGATAATCGCTTTTCTTTTCTCCGGGTTTTCACTATTAAAAATTATGGAAACACGCTACCCCAGCAGAAACGGTAAGAGATAGACAAATGAAATTTAAACAGCTTAACGTAGGTAGTTTTGGCCATGTTGTACGCGGGGAATTAAAAACAAATCTTCCATTGTATATGAACCCAAATTTCGATAGGAATTTCCAAGGCGCATTCAACAATATAAGGGTTGCTATACTGATCTTGAAAGGTTTTGAAGATAATCGCTAATCATTTGTCAAGGATTTCGCTATTAATTTCTATCAAAATCCAGTTACCTGTGAAACAGCAGAGGCAATTGAACTAAAAGAAAAACGATATGCAATTATTTTATAACTATTAAAATAAAAGAAAACCTTAAAAATTCTGCCCTTAGCCTACTTATTTAAAATAATAGATCGATGCTGGAGCAAACTAAATTTATGGTGTTATAAGAACAAACAGTGACAAATTGATAATAACAAAAACACAATGTACCAGGTGTATACCTATGAAATGAGACTTTCAGCTATTAGACCACAGATGTCGCTAAGGGTATTTTTAAACTGTCCCAAATGTCTTATTTTTTTCGTCTGTCATCTGTCAACAATATTCAATTCATTGTTTGTGATGTTTCATACAACAACGCATTTTTTTCGCTCTTAAAAATGTCGAATTTCGTGCCTTCAAACTACGATTTGCGGACATCGTTGATTTTCTGTTATCAATTGAAGAAAAACGCTTCTCAAGCTCATCAAATGCTTATAGAAGCTTACGGTGGACATGCTCTAAGCAGAGCACAGTGCTTCAGGTGGTTTGAAAAATTCCGAAGTGGTGATTTTAGCGTGGAGAACGAGGAACGTGGCCGGCCACCGAAAAAGTTTGAGGACACCGAATTGCAAGCATTGTTGAATGAAGATGATGGTCAAACGCAAGAAATGATGGCAGAGCAGTTGGGAGTGACCCAAAAAACCATTTGCAAACGTTTGAAAGACATGGGCATGATTTTAAAGGTCGGAAGATGGGTGCCGCATGAACTGACTGAAAGGCAGCAAGAGAACCGAAAAACCACTTGTGAAATGCTGCTCTCCCGGTTCAAAAGGAAGTCTTTTTTGCATCGAATCGTTACGGGTGTATTTCTCCAATCCCAAGCGTAAACGATCGTATGGTCCGCCCGGCCACAAGCCAAAATCAACGGCCAAACCAAATCGCTTCGGCCGCAAGGCAATGCTGTGTGTTTTCTGGGATCAGCATGGTATGATTTGGTACGAGCTATTAAAACCAGGTGAAACAGTTGACGGTGCACGCTACCAACGACAATTGGCCGATTTGAACAGCGCTATACACCGAAAACGCCCAGAATATGCCGATCGGCGTCACAAAGTAATTTTTCTTGATGACAATGCACCACCACATCGAACAAGAGCGACCCGGGAATTGGTGGAGACGTACGATTGGGAACCGCTGGTGCATGCGGCTTACTCACCAGACTTGGCGCCTTCCGATTATCATTTGTTTGCATCGATGGGCCACGCACTTTCCGAGCAGCGCTTCAATTCTCACGAAGAAGCCAAAAAATGGCTCGATGATTGGTTTGCGGCCAAAGACGGCCAATTTTTTTGGCGCGGCATTCACAAATTGCCTGAGAGATGGGTAAAATGTGTCGCTAGCGATGGCTATTATTTTGAAGATTAAATTTGTAACCATTTTTTGTTAATAAACGTTTAAAATTGAAAAAAAAAGTCTCATTTCATAGGTATACACCTATGTAATTTTATAACAAGTGTTCAAAATGCTAACTTCTTGGCAATAAAACAATCTTGTTTGAAAATTTCGCAAGGAATTTTGCAAATAATCGGGGGGAACGACTCTCATTACGAATTCGCTCTTTAAGTTAAGAAATTCTTGACAAAAGAATAGCGATTATCTCCAAAACCTTTCAAGATAAGTATAGCAACACTTATATCATTGAATTTGTCTTGAAAACAACTGAAGATTTGTTTTTAATTCCTTTCACAAAACATGGCAAAAATACCTATTTTAAGCTCTCCAAATTTCGTTTCTCTATTACTTACCGTTTTTGCAGGGCAGCGTGTTTCCATACTTTCTAGAGACCCTGTATAATGTAATATTAGGACATTTTACCTCAATTGGATCTTTATAAGCCTGAGTAATTGACAGAAGTCATTAAAAAAACTAAATGTAAAAATATCTTTTCACAAACGTTTACAACCCATTCATCTTTACCTGTCACAGCACAGGTTATGTTAAAGTTCTGATATTTTAAGAAAGTAACACTACAAGCATGATTTTCGCCAATTACCCCAATATTAAATTTAATTATTAGGCTTAATTATACGATTTATCAGATCATGAAATATGATGTCATATGCGGGATTTTCTCTGAATCTATTGATTAAAGAAAAAACACCACTTTATTGTGCAAAAATTGACACGCGCGATATACGGAGCTATAAAAGATTTTTGATTTCGTAGAACTGTACCTTCCGGTCTTAATGTATCTTTTCTAAATTTCACTTCTCTATCTATCAAAATAAGGGTTGTTATTGGGATGAATGTAGAACATATAAGACGAATAGATCTCCACTAAACAAATTAAACAACACCTCAAAGTCCGTGCTATCGTGTCGCTGTTCGGAGCTATGCTATAGTTGAATTTTTACCTTTTTGAGATGACGTCACAATCCTCCCCGTTTTGTTTTTAGTTGAACAACAAATAGAAAACAAAACAAAAAGATGCATTGCGTTTCTGAATTTATTGACAGCTTGAACATCGTATTTTACTTACTTTCAGGGTTGTCAAGTTTGTTTCTGATTTAATGTAAGTTACCAGATGACGTCATTCTAAAAGGGTAAGAATTGGATTTTAATTGCAGTACACGCGAAGTGGGCCGAAGTCACTCAAATTGGTGGTCGCTCTCCTTGCTCGGTACTTCGTCGTGTGACCTTGAGATTACTGCTGGTATAAAGATTCACCCAGCTATCCAAATTATTTATAACCTTTTTGGCCATTTTTTTTAGTTTTTGAGTTAGTAACGAAAGTCTGACGTACACTTTTTTGGGACTTCGACTTTTCGTACAGATCTCCCCATTAGATCGAAACTACATAAAGACGTATTCTCTGTCAAAAAAATGAATTCGATGAAGGTTGAAGCATGGGCTCGAGAATTATTTGTGAATATTCTGTTAAGAATGCAGGAAATCATTTGTGTCAATAAATCATTACGGCAACGATTTGTCAAATTTCTGCCTGGAAACAATAGATCAATTATACACATTTTATACGTATAAAGGTAACTTTTTTTATTGGCATGGGGTATTCATTAGATTAACCCGTTTTTGATATATCACTTTGTGTAGTCTAGTCTTCAAGAGTATTAGCAATCACTTATCTTTCTAATGCATTATTTTAAAAGTGTTATTTATTCGGTTAGTACATGCATTTCTAGAAGCTAATGGATTTTTACTGGGATTGCTAAGGAAGCATCTACCGTATTAAACTAGATACTTTGAACATTTCAATTTACTACGTTGTTCTTAAAGGTATAGAAGTTACATGCTGACGTAAATTAAAAGGGTAATCGATTGTATTGTAAGGTACAACATTTCTGTTGGATTGCTCTTTTTTCTCATGCATTTTGCAACATGTTCGAATTAATACAAAGAAGCAATTCCGCTTATATGTTACTACACGCTTTACCAAAGAGCCATAAATTCAATTGTTTTAACGTTTGTTGTAGCATCGCCTACTTAGTGTGTTTTAACTTGATTTTAATCGATGACTTTTATTGCATGTATTTTTTTAAAACGTACTTTCTGAAGTGTCCATTGAACAATCTAAACAGGAGCCATAATTTTTTTTTGTTTTTTTTTCTTACTTTCATTTTAATGGGAATGTAGTGTTGTGTTACAAATCGTGAAAAAACCGTGTCTGTCTATAATATTTTGTATGTATCTTTTAATTAGGAAATTTAAGGAAAAGAAATCATTTAGTAAGATGACGTTGTTCTGTCAACTTTTGCATAATTTCTTTTTCTTTTTTATTATAATAATGTGGGAGTGCATTTTGGCAAGCGTTGGTATGTGAGGTTAATTTCGATCTATTTCTGAATACACTTTTAATAAAGTACTATTTTAGAACTGTTATTGTGCAACCGTGACTTTATAAAATTAAGCAGATGTGTCGATAGCAAAAAATTAACCACTCTTTTCGTTTTTTTCCTACTTTGTACAGTTTGGTTATGAAAAAAAGATACTTAATACAACACATATGTTTTGTTGAACCCCATAGTCGGGAATAATAGTTGGAAGTTAGAAAATTCAACCGAAAAATATCGGAAATGGATTGTGATGACTCCCCACCAATGGTTGCGGAAGGGGGGGTTTTGCTGTAATTACAGCAGTGCAAATATTTGAAAACGGTTTTCATTAGTAAATGAATCGTCCTGCTTTTTTGACGTTTGTATGCAAACGGAAATCGGTAATTTATTAACTGTATGCATCCTTCTCTAATGTAGTGCTTTTAGAGGAAAGATTCTGGTATCGAAATTGAAAAGGTTGCTTTATAAAATTGTCGGATTTTTAAACGCAAAATTAGAGAATCCTTAGGGTGAAATAATCTATCAGTTACATATAGTTTGTAATAAACGTTTTAATTAATTTGCCCAAATGAAAACAGTAATAAATAAACAAAAAGTTCGAATTGATGTAAACTTGCCTTTTCTATAGCTGAAAGCTTTTAAAGGCGTACATTAAATCATATTAAGACCCACGTTATATGCAATAATTTGTAAATGTGTAATAAAATAATATTAATGGTCTTGAATAATAGAGTTAAGTTATTTTTAAAGTAACATCCAAGTTTAAGAATGCTAATGGTCGATTGTTTTAACATTGTTTTACTTAAACCTACTACTGCGCCGCAGTGCATTAGAAAACGATAATAGATCAATCAAAGCAAGTTTTAATGTCATTATTGTATGATTGAGTTACAGGTTTATTAGTTGACTTATTCATTTTTATTTTATATAATTATAAAGTAGTTGCTTACTTTATAACCTGTCGGCTCTTGAACTTCTTTAATTACTGAAAGTAATGGAAGCTAATGGTAATGGATAGAGAGGGTGCGCTGTATTTCTTATATCAAAGTTCATTTTGTTCAATGAATTATATTGTCCCGTGTGTATTTCAGAAATGTTTCGTAAAATAAAAACGTCCGGACAACAAAGATTGATAAAGGCTTATTGTTAACTATAATAATTGAAGACGCAAGTGGATAAAGGATTTATGTAACATTTTTAAAAAATTGAGATTTTTTGGCGAATAAAGGTTTTATGTACCCAAAACTTTTTTGGGATCAGTTTCGTAGTTCTATTGTATAAAATTAAAAAGTTACGGGATGATAAAGGATCTATGTTAATCTAATTTTAACAAAACTTAATGGATAAAAGATTTATGTACGCTTGATTTCTGATCATAGATCCCTTATTCACTAACATTTCAAATTATTGCTACACGAATCCTTTATCCATTGTAAATTAGTTAGAAACCTGTAAAAATATTAACAAAACGAACATAGCACCACAATGTTAGGTTAGAAATGTATCAGTACTGATGGTTTTGTGCTCTACATTTTTATAGTTTTTACGCGATAGAAGACTTAAATGTGTGCAGTGCAAGTAAAAAATAGTGCTAATATGTCGGCAAGAAGCATGCTAATTTTAAAACTTGCAAAAGAACAGACTAATAAGGGTAAGTATAAAAGTTATAGCTGCTTTTATTTAAAATATAACCTAAAAAATATTGTTGCGTTTTATTCACGTTTAAGTTTTGCGGTGGTTTTTCACCGTTTAGTACAAAAAGCAAAATGATAAATTTATCTTAAACTTGCAAACAAGTATTTTCTTTTAACAGTGTCTTGCTTTCGTTTTTAGGTTTCAATAGTTCAAATGACAGCAGGAGCCCAGCCAAGAGTGATAATAATAATTCTCTAGAAAGGTTTATTAGCAAAGTTAATACTACCCATGTAAAACAAAGTTCCTATGGTAAGTTGCGATAGTTGAAATGAAAACTTGATGAGGTACATATTTTGTTATTGTTGTTTTAGACGGCTCAGATGAGACTTCTGACAATACTGATTCTGATTATGCAGAGCAATTAAAATCTAGAAAAAGACCCCTATCTCTAAAGTCAAATATTCTAGGGGCTAGTGTATCAAATAAAAAGAAAATAAATAATGACCTGGAAAACTTCGAAGACCAAGTAGCTTTACAAACGCCGGGAAATAATGAAAAAGAAAGTATGATAATAAGTAAAAAGGATAATACAATTAATCCTGTAAAACAGGCAGATTTAGATAAGTTTTGCTGGTCCAATTGAAAACTTGAAGAGGATTTTATTTTGTTTCTTTTTAGATTGGTCTGACAACGGTTCTTCAGATGATTATGTACCAGATACTTCAGATGAGACCTCTGACGACAGCGACTTGGACTATTCAAAGGAACTGAAATCCAGAAAAGGATTCCTATCAACAAAGTCAAGAAAGATAATTCATAATGACGTTGAAAACATCGAAGACCAGATAAAGACTTTAAAAACGCTGGAAAATAAAGATAAAGGAAGTAAAATAATCAATAGTGAAGATGTAAATAAAACACTGATTACTAAAAATAATAATGCATTGACCGAAAAAGTTCAAAAGAAGATATTCCAGCTGCCCGAAAAAACATCTAGGAAGCGACAAAAGAACTTAGACAACTGGAAAAGATACAAAGCAGCAAAGGCTAGACAAAAAGGAGAAAGCTATATTAACCAAAAAGGAAAGCTAGTTCCGTCAAAAAAGTTGAACTAGGTTTCTTATGCCAAAAAAAATGCACTCTCAACTGCAACGAAAATTTTGACGAAGAAGCAAGAACAACAATATTTAAAAGATTTTACCAGCTAGATCAAAACTCAAAAAATGCACTTCTCTTTAAAAGCATTTTCATTCAACCTGTCCAACGTCATCGAAAAAACATTAAAAAACCAAAATCATTCTCGTTTAAGTATACAGTTACATACAATCAAAAAGTTTTGAAAGTTTGTAAAACTGCAATATGTTCACTCTACCAAATTACCTTCAAAAAAATTCAGCTCATTCAGAATAAACTTAAAAGTGGTTTATCGGCACCATCCCCTGATAAGCGAGGTGTTTACCAGAACAGGCCACACAAAATTCCAAATGAAGTGATAAACTGTGTTGTCACTCACATTGAAAAGTTTCCTGCAGACCAATCTCATTATTCGAGGAATAGAAATTTAAACAAAAAGTACTTATCACCTTTTCTAAACTTAACAAAAATGTACCTTTATGTATTGATTGGTGCAAGGAGCAAAACCTTCCAGAAAAGTACTTTATAAAAAAAATTAGTTACAACAATATTTTTTCAACCCGTTTTAATCTGTCCTTCGGGCAACCTAAAAGCGATACCTGCAGTACTTGTGATGCTAGTTTAGATGATATTGAGCATAAAGAGAACTACAAGTATGCATTTGAACAACAAAGAAGAGATAGAAACTTTGTTCAAACAAACGATAATTCAGCTTATCTCACAAGGGATTTACAACAGACATTGCCTTTGCCAAAATTGTCTACGTCCAAAGCGTTCTATTTGAGGCAACTCTGGTTGTATAACTTCGGTATACACACAGTATCAAAATCTGGGAATCAAGCATTTTTTTTTACGTGGACGGAAAACATTGCTACCAAAGGTAGCTTAGAGATAGGTAGCTGCCTTCATACATTCATTCAGCTATTTAGTGCTGCTAGACAAAACAGTATTAAACATCTCATCATATGGTCAGGTTCCTGCAGTGGACAACACAAGAACTTTAATCTGATTACACTTTATCAGTATTTCATTTTTAAAAGGATATTTGCAAAGTATCGATCATAAATTTCTAGAAGTAGGCCATTCATATATGGACTCGGATAGAGACTTTGGCCGTATTGAAAAAGTATTACGAAAGTATGAAAATATTTATACCCCTGAAACGTACAGAACAATCATAAGATCTGCTAGTGTCAAAAACTCGGTAGTATTTAATATGAAACATTATTTTAAGAATATTGACGAGATATCCGAAAAACTTCATTTGATTAACAGGAAAAAAAATATTCTACATGAACCAGTGCCTTTTCGAGATGGTATCAAATGGGTCCGTGTTACTGAATATGGATCATATTCGTATAAAAATACTTTAGATGAACACACACCTTTTTTACAGGTAAATATTTTGAAATCTGGATGCCAAAAAGTTGCATCAGAGAATTACACTCTAGCCCATATTAAAGAAAAGAAAAATAAGATATCTGATGAAAAGCTTTCCAATTTACAAGATCAAATAGTCAGTCTACGTTGGCGAGGAGTTCAAATATTTTTATGAAAACATTATTTTCGAAAATAAAAACGTTCAACCAAAAACCGGAAAAACTACAAGGAAGACTACATAAAGCCCAAAATAATGTATAAAAACGAGACATAAATCCTTATTTCATGGATTGTCAATTCTAATATGTTTAATTTTCTTAGTTGATAAAGGATATATGTGACTTTTTTTTTACTTCTGTTCCAAAGTTGGTTTTGATTTTCTTTTTCTCATATGTTACTAAAATTCTATAATAAAAGTCTATTAAACCCCACTTAATTTGTTTTATTTTTTTGTAACACAAAAAAGTACTGTTTAAAAAACTTTAGAGGCTGTTTTCTCAAAATAAACTATTTGTGACATGAATCCTTCATCCACTTGCGTCTTCAATTATAAAACGACAGGATTGGATGCGATAAATTTGAAGCTTCATTTTTTGGTACAATCTGTTCATTTATTTTCCGTGGATCACTAAGAGTTGTAAAAGTTAAAATAAATAAATAAACAATTAAATTTTATGAAACTTTTACAAGGAAGGGCTTATACTAATTATGCGGAACTTTATAGGCAACACACATTACATTTAATGGATGACTAACATAATTCTGAAATTTAAACGCAATGATACAGCAAGTATTTTAAATTTACTTGCCTACAATTAATTAGTGTACTAAAATTAAATACATACATATTCTACGGCCTAATATTAATTATGCCTCCATATACGTAAGTTCATATTCTAGTTGAAGGCGTCCATTCGTAAACTAAAGTGTTTTTCCAGCTAATCGAGAAGTGAACAAATTCTGCCAGTTGTAAAACATTGGTATCCATCTATCCACTTTATGTGTGTACAAAAAAATAAAATGGTGAAAATGGGTTTATTTTCGAGTGTTACGTGTTTTATTCGAAATGATCTGTTTCTGAACTTCGTCTATTGAGCCGTTTAATTCACTTGTAGAAAGTACTTTAGAAGTATGCGCCGTTACTTATACAGTGTATAGTATTCATTCAAAGATTTAAAAAAAGTTCAATGAATATACAGGGTGTCCCGAAATAACACAGAGACCGCTTACTTACTGGTTCTGGAGAACAAATAACGGCGATTCATCAAAAAAAAGCTAGGTAAAAAGTTTCTCGTTTTTGAGTTATAAGCTGTCTAAGTCACCACAATTTTTTCTTAATTTTCTAACTGCGTCTCACTGAATATATCGATCGTAATGAAATTTGGTATGTTGGCTTGTGGTGTTAAGATGATCTTTTTTCTGAAATATCGATGAAATTAATAATTTGGAACGCAGAGTTTTACACGCACACCTCTCTTTGAAGGCTGAGAACTGTTTCTATGGGCAAAGTTCTAAAATTGAGCGCTGTTGACTTTTTCTGCAAGAAGATTCATTTTTTTCAATTGTTTCGTAAACTCAACTGTTTTTGAGAAATTAAGCTTTTTTGAATGCTTGAAAGATCGTTACTAATCTCGTCATGGGTAAAATAAATCGCATTGCCATGGAAATTTGTTTGATTTATTTTCATTGTTTACTGATGTTTGTATGGTAATAATAATAAACGAGTCGTTACTGAATTTGCGAAATCCGTCTGTCCGCATTTTTTTTTAATTTTGATTTTACGTACATCAAAAATTAAAGAACACGTCGTGCCTTTGTTTTTTGATATCACTTTGGGAACATGGTCAAAATTTTGTTTACGGATGAGTCATGTTTCGTAAGAAATGGCGTTATTAATTTTTTCACAACCTTCATGTGTGGAGTGATGAAAATCCTCACGAAGAATTATTGGAGATGTTTTAATTGACCCCGTTGTGCTACCGGCAAGATTGAACGGCCAGTCTTATTCGGAGTTTCTGCAAACTATACTAGCGGATTTATTGAATGATATACCTTTAGCAGTACACCATCTTCCTGCACGATGGAGCCTCTCCGCATTTCACAGTTCGCTATGGCCATGAAAACAAAACTTGAACAATGTTTGTAATTAATTAGAAAACTGTTGATCAGTAACTACAAAAACAAGAAGAAAGCAACACACTCTAACGTTGAATTAATAAATTTCGTCAAATTTGCGATTTTACAGATAAAATTTGCAAAAACGCTATGGCCATGGAAAACAGAACTTCAAGTCTGACAGATTTATTGTTTATTTGTATAATCGCAAATTTGACGAAATTTATTAATTCAACGTTGCTATTATTATTTATTGTTATTACACACTCTAACGTTGAATTATTAAATTTCGTCAAATTTGACATTTTGTTTTCCATGGCCATAGCGTTTTTGCTTTTTAAAAGGCTGTCTGTTGTTTTACGATAGTTACATGTACACAACAGCTGTTTTGAACACTTACAAACTTTGTGAGATTTAGAGCAAAAAATTCTTATGCAACACCTATAAAATTTTATACGTCCAGAAAGAGAAAAACACGAAGAATCAATTTAAAAAACCAAAGTTGTCTTCATTTTCTGTTTAACTGGAAATGCAAAGAAAAGTTTGAAAGTGCCACCAAATAGCACACATAGGCAACAAACTATTTTTTGTCAATCGCAAGATAAAAAAGTTATTGAGTGTCTCCTTTTTTCTGAATGATACTGTATATTATTCAGCAGAAATCAGAATTCACTGATTGTTTTAAGCTGTATTACAAAATGGTGAAGTCAAAATTTGGTGTTGATATATCCAAGCTGCGTTGCGATAATGGGGCTGAATATATATCAAGAGAATTTCAAGGTGATGGGGTAATGATTGACTATACGATTCCATATACACCGGAACAAAATGGTAAAGCAGAGAGGTTAAATTGTACTTTAGTAGAAAAAACGAGAAGTATGATTCAAGGTGCTGGATTACCAAAACTGCAAAACAAAGCTATATTAACAGCGGCATATCTGTATAATAGAAGTCCGACAAATGGAACTATAGAAGAAAATAAAATTGCAGCTGAAATCTGGTATGGTGAAAAACCTAATATATCTAATTTGAAAATATTTGGTTGCACAACGTATGCATATATTCCTCAAGAAACAAGAAAGAAGTTAGATGAGAAAGCAGAAAAGTGTTTAATGATAGGATATGCTAGCAGTGGTTACAGATTGTGGAGTATCAAAAGAAATAAAGTTATAGTTTCAAGAAATGTAAAATTTAATTAAAGAGAATTTACGTATTTAAGAGAAGTGAGTGTTGTGAAACAAGGGGAGAATATTATAGAGCAGGATGATCTGAAATTACTAAGTTTCGACAAGAAGTAGAAGAAAATAAATTAGAAGGTGTACCAGATGGATATAACCAAGGATATAATAGTAAAAGAAACCGACAGTTACCAGTTCGATTTAATGATTATGAATTATATCTAGCTTATGAGGCTTTTAGTTATATTAATGATGTACCTCAAAGTTCCCAAGAAATAAGCAGTAAAAAGGATGCAGATATGTGGAAGAAAGCAAATAAAAGGGAACTAAGTTCAATTAATGAAAATAAAACATGGGAAGTGGTAAAGACACCAGAGAATACAACTATTCTTGATTTGAAGTGGGTATTTGCATTTAAAGAGCACGAAGAAGATACGCAAAATAGATATAAAGCCCGTTTAGTTGCAAGAGGTTTCTATTTCGAGCAATTAGATGTGAAAAGTGCATTTCTAAATAGAGAATTAAAAGATGAAGTACATTTAAGATCAGTTGAAGGGGTTAATATAAAACCTGGTTATGTTTATAAATTAAAGAAAGCTTCATATGGTTTAAAGGTAGCAGCTAAATGTTGGAATAATAGTTTTAATGATTTCATGAAAGAATGTTGTTTTGAAAGATCAGAAAATGATGCATGTTTGTATTGGAAAGGAAAAGGTGATGAAATTGTTTATCTGTTATTATAACACATGGGCTGAAAAGTCCCAGGCCTAACAAATAGATGGCGCTAGGTCTATTGCATTAACCGCTTTTTCAGTTAGTACTGACCTTCAAAAGACAGCTGTTAAAATTTCATGTTATTCTATTCATTATTTTGTGAGTTATTGTGCTAAGAGTGACGCTACTTTTGTTATTTTCAAAACAATGGATCAAAAACAATTTCGTGTTTTAATTTTACACTGCTTCTTGATGGGAAAAAAATACCGTTCAAGCGAAGCAATGGCTTGAAAAGTGTTATGGGGACTCCGCTCCATCAGAAACAACAATAAAACGTTGGTTTGCTGACTTCAAACGTGGTCGTAGAGACACCGATGATGCAGAACGCAGTGGACGTCCAAATGAGGCGGTAACACCAGAAAACATCAAAAAAATCCACAAAATCGTTTTGAATGATCGAAAAGTGAAGTTGCGTGAGTTAGCTGACATCGTAAAGATATCAAAAGAACGTGTTGGCTTTATATTGCATGAGCATTTGACTATGAGAAAGCTCAGCTCAAAGTGGGTGCCGCGTCTGCTCACTGTTCACCAAAAACAAGAACGTGTTGATGTTTCTGAGCAGTGTTTGGCCATGTTTAAACGTAACAAACATGGATCCATCACTTCACTCCGGAATCAAAACGATCGTCATCTGAGTGGACAGCAACTGGTGAACCTCGTCCAAAGCGACCGAAAGCACAACAATCGGCTGGAAAGGTTATGGCCTCGGTATTTTGGGATGTGCGTGGTGTAATATTCATCGACTATCTTGAGAAGGGAAATACCATCAACAGTGAATATTATATAGCGTTATTGGAGCGTTTGAAGGCCGAAATTGCAAAGACACGACCGCATATGGCAAAGAAAAAAATTTTGTTTCATCAAGACAACTCACCGTGTCACAAGTCAATCAAAACAATGGCAAAACTACATGAATTGAACTTCGAATTGCTCCCACATCCACCGTATTCGCCAGATTTGGCTCCCAACGACTACTGTCTGTTCGCAGACCTAAAAAAATGCTTGCCGTTAAGAAATTTCGCTCGAATGAAGAGGTTATCGCTGAAACTGAGTCCTATTTTGAGGCAAAAGATAAATCGTTCTACAAAAGTGGTATTGAAATGTTAGAGCGGCGCTGGAATGATTGCGTTGTTCTTGATGAAAATTACGTTGATGAATAAAGCTAATTTTGAACAAAAAAAACCGTGTTTTCTTTGTTAGGCCTGGGACTTTTCAGCCCATGTGTTATGTTGATGATATTATCATTGCTAGCAAGAAAGAAGATATGTTGAAAAAAATTAAAGAAAAGTTAGATAAGATTTAAAATGAAAGACAAAGGAAAGCTGAAATATTTTTTAGGTCTCGAAATAATTCAGAATAGAGAAAATAAACTTATACAGATAAATCAGAAGAAATATAATAGAAAAATTGTTGAAAAGATTTAATTTTGAAAATTGTAAATCATCTAATATACCTATCGAATCTAAATTAGTATTAATACCTACCATGTAAAGATCACGAACAAATGACAGAAAAACCTGATAAACAATTAATTGGATGTTTAACATATTTAATGATAAACACTAGACCAGATATGTGTTATGCTTTACATTATTTTAGCAAATTCCAGAACGATGCTACAGATGAAATTTGGAAACACCTAACAAGAATTTTAAGATACATAAAAGGTACTGTAAATTATGCTTTAACATTCAAAGCAGATGGTAATCAAGGTCTAGAAGCATATGCTGATTCAGACTGGGCAAATGAAGAAGATAGAAAATCAATATCGGGATACATGTATAAATGGAATGGGCAAACAATTTTATGGTCAACGAAGAAGCAACATTGTATAAGTTTATCAACTGCGGAAGCAGAGTTAATAAGTGTTTATACTTGTATTCAAGACGGATTATGGTTAAAGAGGATTTTTGAGGATTTGCAGGTGAATATTGACAGAATAGTGCTTTATGAAGATAACCAAGCTTGCATATCAATCATCAAGAATCCAGATAACATAAGAAGAACAAAACGTATTGATATTAAATACAGATTTGTGTGTGATAAAGTGGTGTGGTGAAATAGTACAAACTGCTACTAAAGAATTGAGGAAACTGATGAAATTTGAATTGTTGAAATGGATGAATTATTTCGTAATTTAAATAAATGAAAATTCTAAGTGACCCATTTTATTTGTTGAGCAGTGTAAAGACTGCAGTAAAGAATCAAGTAGGAACTGAAAATGATAGAAAATATTATTGGTTTCCAAACTGGATGTAAATCTTACAAATGCAATGAAATTTGGTAAATAGAATAGTTTGTTGTTCTACTTTACTTTTTATATTCAATGTTATATTACACATTACAGTGAAAACAGGGTTATAATTTTGTTGCCTAATGTTACTCCCAGGGGGATGGAAACTATTTAATAACTGTTGGAGGATCAGATCAAATCCTATAACTTCACGTTCAGCACCAAACCTGCTAAGTTTCATTGTTGACTAATTGAAAAAGAAAAGACATTTTTTATATTATTGGACAACTGGTTATTATTCAGTTAAAATAGTGCATATGCATCATAGATGTGTGTTCTAGACCCAGAGTCTCCACTAGATGTCATGTAAAGGCGAATAGATAAATGTAGTAGAAAAAGCAAGTAAACAAACATAAATACGCAGCAATACCAAATAAAGTAACTCGCATGTCCAAAATCAACCCAATCCCTTGTGACGCCTAGTGTAGTATGATGTAAAAGTAAGACATATTTGTCAAAATAATTTTTGTTTGAAGAGACACGAAAATATAACTACGAAAGACACGTACCTTACATGTTTTTATTTCACTTTTTAAGTTCTCAATTCCAGAAATTATTATTACTAATGCCTAACTTAGTTTATAATATTTGCTTTCATGTAGCTTTCTTATATGTTTTTATTTATGGCTTTTATTATCTGACGTTATATTTTAGAAACGCTTTTAAATGGTTTAAATACGAAAATTTTGTCACGGGAAAGGTAGCTATCCTGTATCAATCCCTCTTATGCGTCGAGAGTCGAAATCCCCTTCTGGGGATAATGAAATGGAGGGTGAAATTGGACCTTGAGATTTAGACAGATAGTTATAAAACTGTGACACACGGAATGCAAATTAAAAATTGATTTAATAATTCATAAACTGCTCGATTCAATCAATGGATGCGAATAGGCAAGATTTATTTGGTACTATCGCAAGTAGTTAAAAGTATTTTAACTTGTCAGAATGATTTTATTTCCTTTTGGTTTCTTTTCCTAAGATAACTGTTGACAAATTACGGATTATCAAAGAAAATAATTTCTTTATTAGCCAAAGTGGAAAGCTTTCTAATGTTTCTTAAAAAATGTTTACAAGGTGACGTGATTTGCTTTTAACGAAATAATTTTCACAGTCGACTTGACTCAGATTTTATTTAATCACACGATGCATCACATTTTTATTAATCTTTGGCCAACGTGGCTGTAGTTTTTACTATGAGAATTTATGCAAATAGTAATGTCAACAAAAATGTATTTTAAAAAATATTTTTAAAAAAGTTTTTATGATTGTCGTTATCGTGTTCTACAAAATCTACTTCATACGTTACACATTTCTATTTTTCCGTTTTTAATTGAATTACTTATACGCCATTACTTATTAATTATTCTACAAAATTATAAATGGCCCTGCTGGCGTGTGTGAATAATAAAAATATGTTAGCAGGCCCGTGCTACAAGCTTTATCTTTACGGGTCCTAAGTACTCTCGTACAAGCCATTAAGTGAATGCCGCACATACGTCTCGATATGCCGTTGTGGCGCTAAACCACTTTCACCTGTTGTCTGTGCCATGAATGCGTGTGTTTGTGTGTGTGTGTGTGTGTGTACGTATGCGATTGCATATATGCATGTGCATGGTGTGTGGTGTCGGTTCAGTGGCAGCGGCGACGAGTTGTGGTGTCGGTCAGCAGTAAACTTGTCCATGGAGAAGGTGAAGGCATTGCTCGGTAACGGAGATGCCCGCGATCATAGAAATAAAATGAATCGCCCCGCCTTTTCCGTACAGATCGATCCTGTATCTGTTTTTATACAAATGCAGGCTACGCTATACAATTTCGTTTGCGTGTGCTTCAACCCAACCGCAATCTTTGGTTGAATTGGGGTGAGAATTTTGCGGTTCGGTTAACATTGAGTTGTAAATATTTTATTGCCAATAGTAAATTATTAATGAATGAACTTAATTGGAGAATATCGTTCCTTTTTGGATATAAATTAATAATCATTTACTTGGAAGGATTGAAACCGCAAGCAGAAGGCTTGTTTTGCGTTGTATGTTCTCCATAA
The DNA here is from genome assembly GCA_011009095.1 of Ignelater luminosus. NCBI lineage: Eukaryota > Metazoa > Arthropoda > Insecta > Coleoptera > Elateridae > Ignelater > Ignelater luminosus. Next base: position 398,985 of record VTPC01006391.1, on the reverse strand, counting down.
AAATTATTGTTATTAAAAGCAGTCTCGACGATGTTCCTTTACAGGTAGGATACGAAATTCAAAATTTATCGTGGCGGTTTTTTGTAGTAATAAACCATCTACAATTTCCGAAGTCTCATTAGAATAGCTTCGTTTTTAATTTTTGAGTAACTTAAAAAGTTTTCCAACCGCCAAAAAACCATTTTCAAAAGAATAAGGATTTTATTGCTTTAAAAAATGATAAACCAAACTAGTTTTTTCATTATTAGAGTTTCTCGGTGCAAATGCTGTAATATTTATCTGGTTTTACGTTAACAGCGAATTGCATCGCTGATGTCATCTAACCATAGATTAAGTAGATGTTAGCCTGCCACGGCCGTTGTTCTTAATACATATCTATAACATTCTACAAACGAATATTACCGGAACATTTTACTTTGATAACACGACCGTATACGCGGCAGTTAGAAAATAGAGAAATGAAAGGAGTGAGATACAGAAATCGCTAAATACATAAAATACGACACATTTTTTTATGATAATAGACAAAAACATAACAATTTCATGTAGCGATGAACATTATAACAAGTCATAATGGTCATGTTACTGGTATTTTAAGAGCATAAGTGGGAAAAAGAAACAACGATTTTTCAAAATAAATAAATACAAGACTTGTGCATCATGCATGATCTTTGTCGCAAAATACACCTTACGGGGGGGGGATGTCTTGACAAACACGAAGTAGGCATCTTTTCATTTGTTGCTCTACTAGCACACTTGTTCTATCATTTATCATTGATAACTTAGCTTTCTACGGTGCTGAGTTCGTGGAATGTTTAAGAACTATTGGATATGTTAGAAAATCTTACACAAGGAAAAATGCCTCTTCCGTCTTCCAGGAGGCACCCTGTAAATAAAGAGATAATAGAAACATCTTCGTGCTGCCATTGTCACCTATCTAAGTGTATTTTTTTGAGATTTCTCTCTAATGGAAGTTTTAAATCCGAACCATCAAAAACGGAAACAAGGTCGCTTTGGACTAAATTTCTTCGGTACAGTTGCAAAAGATTTTATTAGTAACAAATGTTTTTCGGTCATTGTTTTACTGTCCGTCACACCGAAACCCACGAAACTTTTAACTTACACATGAAAGAAAGATACAGGTTGGCTCACTTGAACAAAATCTTTTCATCGCACTTCATTGTTTATTACAGCTAGGACAACACTTTTGAACTTCTCATAGAATTTACTTTCATCAATGCATGCTTACCATGCGTATTATCTATCCACATTTTTTTTTTCAAACAATAAGTCTGAAGCATTTGCATTTTTAGCTATCTACAGTATGAGGGAGGCAAGTTTGTACACTTATAGTTAAAACATAGGACATTAAATTTGAAACTTTTGCCGAATCTTAACGCTGATTAATAATCTAAAGAAAAAATTTAAACTAACTTCTTTTGTTTTTTGACTTATAATCAAGACAAGATGGCGGGCGGTTCAGGTTTTTCGCATCTAGCTTTTTTTTATAATTTGAAATTCTAAAAATATAACGAAAACATTTTTAAGGCAGTTTTCTATTACTAAATTAATTGAGGATTTCTGTTCACCTACATTGACACATCTAGTTGTACAGGGTGTCTCGTGCTCAGATGGCCATAGCTTAAACACGCGCTGGTCAGGTCATTTTAAGTCGAAAATGTCTAATGAACATATGTTCGAAAATCAATCGTTACGAAGTTACGCCCATTTTAAACTATTATGAAGTATCAGTAGAAATTGAAAGAGGAGGCACAGTTCTTTGGCCATTGCAATCATATACTGTCAGTCCCTTTAGATACTATCTCTGGGGACATATGAAGAGTGTAGTTCGTGCAGATTAGTCAGCAATAGGGATGAACTTGTTCTAAGAATTATGAATGCCACTTCATCCATTACCGTTACACTCTTCGATCAGCTTCCTCCATTGTACGAAGGGCTAACGTATGCCTAGAGACAGGCAACTTTTCCATTAATAAAAAACGACGTATTGATGTTCTTCTTTTCAAACTTCGTAACGATTGATTTTCGGACATATATTCAATAGAAATTTTTGACTTAAAATAACCCGACCAAAACGTGTTTAGGCTATAGTCATCAGGTCACGGGACATCCTGTATATGAAAGGTTTTTTAATATGTACAAATTAAGTAGACATCTGCAGTTAATAACTAACACGGAAACGTTTGTTTTTGATGAGTAAATAAAAATATAACCGAAATGTCGGGAGCAGCACAATGAAATTTTGCCATTTTAGTTAGAAAAACTGACGTTATGGGTTTCGAGAAATCTATTTAATTTGAATGATCAGGAATGAAAATATTAGTATCGGTTAGTACAACAGGAAATACAGCAGTGGGGTCAAAAATACATCCTTTTTTTACGAAGGATGGGTAAATGCAGATGTTTCTATAAAGACTGGTTAGGGTTGGTTGGTTAGGTTGTGACTGACCACGGCTCACTCATTTGTATAAATAAAGTACATGATGTAGAAAAATTATGTAAGCCCCCAAATACCTCAGAACCGAGACTTATTTGAGTAATACTGGTTGTCAGCCAAACAGATTCTCAGGAAGGAAGGGAACCAGACCAAACGCATTAATAATTTTAGGAGTGCGGCAAAAGAAAAGTTAGCGAAGTGCAGACAAAACTAATGGGCAATATTACAGCAAAAGTTAGGTTATTTAACCGTAAAAAATATACATCTACAAATTCTTGATATTATCATGTCTTTATGAGTATGTCACATTTATTACTTTCATTAATTAAATTATCCAAAATGTACTGTGTGTTTTATTCTGGATCGAAGTTGGTGCGTTAATTTCTGGGACAAGCCTTAATAACCTTAGATTATCAAAATTGTCGTCCGACGTTTCGCTTTCGTGGAACCACCATCAGGTTCATTTTTTTTTCTTATAGGCGTGCAGTTTGATATGTGCATCATTTAATATGTAGGATATTCCACGCTGCTTTTAACTACATAAAACACTCCAGAACTAGATTCACAAGTTTGGTAACAGTTATACAGTAAATCAAATAGGCCACATTTTTTTCCATTCATGAGAAAAGACATGCAAAATAATTGAAATCTTTTTCAACGAACTCCGAAGGAGTCGTTACTGAATTTGCGAAATCTGTCTGTCTATCTGTATGGCTGTATGTCTGTATGTATGTCCGCATTTTTGTCAGATTCTGAAATTTTGACTTTAGATTTGGATTCCACATCAAAAACTGAAGATAACTCTTCGGGAACATGGTCAAAATGGCGGCCGAAGTCTGAAAAAAGTAACAAAACGGCGGCCGAAAATTGGAAAATTTTCAAAAAATTTTTTTACTTTAGAATGGTATTCTACATCAAAAACTAAGACAAACGTGTACTTTTAGTTTTTTGATATCACCTCGGGAACTTGGTCAAAATGGCTGCCGAAGTCTGAAAAAAGTAACAAAACGGACTTCGTTGTGGTTATGCTTTGCATTCCCAGATGTTTTTTAATAAAAACTTGTAGATGACACAAAATATAATAGTAAAGTCTGGAAGCGAAAAAATTGTTACAACTTTTTAGCTTAGTAAATTTAAACAATAAAAATTGGAAGTATAATTTACTATTCTAATATTGTTACATTAATATGTTAAGCTGTACCTTTCAGTTATCTTTAGAAGAAAAAAAATTTGACTTTTTTCTTAATTCCTTGCATAAGACGATTTGCACATCTCTCCGTCACTTTCTCGCTTGAAATTTTCCATTTTCTGCAGAATTCTTTTTTGTCTGATTGGTTTATTATTACTCCTCAGGTATCTTTTCACCAACGCCCAGTAAACTTCTATGGAGCGAAGTTCTGGGCAGTTGGGTGGATTGGCTTCTCGTGAGATAACACGCACATTGTTAGTTTCATACCATATAAGAGTATTTCTGCTGTAATGTGCACTTGCCAAAAAGGAAGCAAGCGTTTTTCGAGATATTCTGTAACATACATTTCTTGATTAATTGTTCCTTGAGTAACAAAGATGTTGCTTCTCTTTCCACAAGAACATAAAGCTTGCCAGACGAGGAACTTCTTCGGATACTTCGTAACAGCTTTAACTTATTTTTTGTCGACACCTCCACGATACTTCCCAACATAAAAATTTTGACCAGGAAGTTGTTTCCAGTCGGCATAAACGTATTATTTCGTCGTCCATCACAACACATCCATTAAAATCCCTAAGAATTCGTTATAAAGTTTCCTCGCCCTGGTTTTAGCTGTTTGATTCTGGATAGCATTTCTATTAGACACCTTAACGGCTTTGAATGTTTTTAAATTATTATTCCTTTTTATTTTCTGCACTGTAGTGCGAGACGTTTTGAAACGTTGCGCCATTCTTCGAAGAGAAACTGACGGATTAACTTTATATGCACCTCCGACCTTCTTTTCCAATTCTTTATCCAACAAACCATTTTTTCGGCCGCTACCATCTTGTTTTTCATAAGTTAACCTTTCATTAAATCGTATAATAACATCACGAACACGTTTTCTGCTCAATTTTAACTCCCTGGCAATGTGAGCATAGGAAGCATTTATATTCTCTTGATATTTATAAATAATTCTTTTACGGATCTCTAACGCGTGTGACGCCATTGTAGTAGTTTTATCACAACTGTCAGATTTCTTCTATTGTTTTCCTGAACTTCACTTAAGATACGGTTACTGGGATTTTAAGCAAAAATCAAAGCCGTCTTATTAGTAGTAGAAATTAAATTTTTTGTTTTCCGACTATTTTGCATTTTGTAAATTTGGAGATTATTTCTGTAAATATCTTCTGGGTGAACAGTTTTAAAAGAGTATTATCAACATTTTACAGAGAAATGTAAATTTCGGTATAAACGTTGACCTTTTTGTTAATTATCTGCTGTTGTAGCAAATGGCAACTTTCATTATGTAGTCTTTGTGTTCTTTTTTTCTAATTTTGATGCATCTTTCTGTTAGTTTGAAATAAGCTTTTGCGTATTCCGTAACAAATAATCGTGTTAGAAATTTTAAAAATCGTAAAACTTGTTTTCGATTTTTATAATGAACAAGAAGTAAAAATACAAATTTTATTTTGAATTCTTATTGTGGTAACTGTTTATTCAGAAGATATTTATGTACAAAATCAAATTTTCAAATTTAAATTAGGAATAATAATATCGTGTATCATCTAGAAGTCTCTATTTAAAGAAAAAGTTGTTCTATGTTTCTTCTCTCATAAATGCAAAGATTTAGCAATTACATTATGCAAATGTAAATGAATGCAAAAAAAAACATGGCCTACTTGATTATTACTATACTTGTCTTATTTTATTTTAATTTCTTGTAAATCAAGTTAGCCATCGAGTGTCTTATATCGTTGAAAACGGCGTAAAAATCCTGTCAAATAATCCCAATATCAATATGGTGTTTATAAAAAAAATGAACCTGATAATGATTCGGTTGACATTTTTGACAATGTGAGGTTATTAGAAATAAAAAGATTACCTTAAGAATGTTTTATTATATTTTTAAAATTTTCAATAATAAGGAAGCTAGAGGCAAAAAATCGTTATTTAGCGTTGGTCTTTCACGTTTCTCTCTCCGTAGAGCCGGGCAATTAGATGTATTACCAGGTCCGTAGCTAAAAATGTTGGAAACATTCCGATCAGTTGAAAAATATTGAACACATTTTAAAGCAAATCATTGTAATTTTTAGGATGACCGGAGTCAACTTCGCTCAATTCGCATCAACATAATACATTTTCATAATTTTGGATGAAACCTTTTTTCAATCATGAATATTAAGAGTTCATGTAAAGAAACATAACAAAAGTAGCCTTGGATCTCTGTTTGGACTAATGGAAACGCTTCAAACAGACCAGTTTCAGTCTTGAAAATCATAATTTCATTAAACGGGACGCCCAGCATATTCTTCACTTTCATATCTAGCACAACAGTAACAAGTTATGGGTAGTTCCGATGGCTCCTCTTCGAAATGATTGTATTAGCTTTATGAAAATTAATACTACGTTGATAGTAATCTGAGAGAACTGCAATACAATAGGCGTGTACTATTTCGTTATGATTTAAGTAAACCAATCTAATCTAACTAATCCGAATCATCAGAGGATACTCCTATAATGTTAACGTTTATTCTAACGTGTTCACTCGAGGAATTAAATAAATAAGAAAGATAATGTACAAGGCTAAAAAAGATTTAAAAATAATAATGTTCAGATTTATTGTTAACTTGTGTAAAACCAGAGGTTTATATTAAAAAGTGGTTTAGTATACCGAGTGTTCCATTAAAAAAATTGAGATATTCAGGAGTATTTCCATCTACCTTTATGGAGAGGTCCTACGACATTTTTATATTCTGATAAATCATGATGAATATAAAAAGCAAAAATGAATAAATAATGTAATACGTATAGTTAGATGTGGCAAATCCCATATCGATGAAGATTAATTCAATGGGAAATCTTAATACGTAAAAACCGAATAAAAACGTGTTATTATTGTCACTCGTACACGTAACATTAAAAATGATTGATAGGGCGCATTCAGTACCAGTAATCTGATAAATAAAGGAGTTTTCAAATATTGTTCGTCCCCTTATAAAAAACTTGAAACTTTCGGGAACAAAGTAACTTCCAATATGTCAAAACGAGAAAGCACCTACTTATTATCTCCCAGTCTGATGTCCTCTCATTGACCGAAAATGCCAACGTGATAGCGGAGGGTGGACTGGAAAGCAGTCAATGCATTTCAGCAAAGTTAATAAGCACGTCATAAGATCTGAATTTCATGTTTCTAACGAAAATTCATTTTGACGGATTTTATGTACTTACGAACAAGAAACTTTTGTAATTTTCTTTTAGACTTTTGTAACAGTTCAACGTTGTAATACAACTTCAAAAATTTAATTTCTGCCTTTCAGGAAAAAAATAATAATTAGTTCTATGGTTTCATCGACTTGATGAATCTTAAACAAATAGGTACGCACTTTATATATTTAGACATTTCCGTTAACCCTTATGTATTCGTAAACCCGCCTATGTTTGTAGAAGTCGTCACCTAAGGTTTACTTACTTACTTAAGGTAAATTTAACATTAACACTAACGTTTGTCTGCGTGCGAATGTGTGATTGCGTGTCGATGAGAATGAAACAACGTGTTGAAGCGATTAAGGGGTAACAAAGGGTCTTTGCTGTTCTCTCCTTTTATACAACCACCGCGTCGTGAGTGATTTTCCTTTTTTCCTCTCCAAATGATACGAACTTGCTTTCAGTGTTGAACAATCGTTGGAAATCATTAAAATAACCTTCAGAAAAAACATCTTTTTAAGCATATTACGCGAACGACGTCTTTTAACAAACACAAACGTTCCCGTCTGTATGTATGTGTTTGTGTGTGTGTGTACTTGGTTATTGTTATCCATAAAATTAACACTATCATTCCGTATGTGTGTAACAATGTCGAATGGAAAACCACAATCGCATTCCCGCAAACACCTATTGTGTTTGCTTTCGAGTTTCACCCCTAGCGTATCCTCTATTTATGTAGAAGCGTACTATTTAATTAATTTTGTGCGGGGGTTCGGGTGCACATGCGCTAATTTATTTATATTGTTTATGTTCTTTTATGTGACTGCTGCCGCAGCCTTAAGTAACTACGAAAGTAGTATACTAACGATTGAACTGGAAAATTGTGTTCAAATTACGTTTTACATTTTATTTTTACATCTTATAACGTTTGTGTCGTATTCACGCACCAGTTATCCTGAATACTATTATTATAACTATTTCGGATGTTGCTTATTAAAACTGTTAGGTACATAAAGGTTATTAAAATTAATCCCAGCATACTTTGTGATATTTAAAAATTAGGGACAAACATTATGGTTATTAATCATTCTTCCACGTCAATATCGTTTGCTGCGGAAGGAAAATAAATTTTTGAAAGAGAGAAAGAAGATCATTTTGTAATTATCCCCACAATATTAAAACTTCTGTGACTACAGAATATGATCTGCATATCTAAATTAACTAACCCAGTGGGGAATAGGAATAAATTATCACAGAAAATGGAGGGAATAGAATTGATAATGAGGAAACTTTAAAAATTCATGTAATTTAGGTTTATTTTCTTGCGATTAATTTATATAGAAGATCCCTGTTTTTCCACCATAAGGCGTATTTATGGGTTTTTTATTCGTACTATGATGAGAAACAAAATGACGGAAATTTAGATTCTCTTTGATAAAAAAAATCTAAAAATTCTATTTCATTTTTTTTTCTCGAAATCTTACAAGATCAAAAAATCATTTTTCATCAAGAAAATTTGATTATTGTGAAAATAGTTTAATGAATAGAAATTTAAAGTTCCCCAATTTTTAATATTTGCAATTTATGTCAGTATTTCTGGAATTCTTAAGTTGTGAACACTTTAATATTTATCGATTTATCTGTTGAATACCAGAAAGGTAGTATAATAATATAGAAACTCTGTACAATCAATAATCATGAAAGTGATTTATTGATACAAACACATTACTTAATATAGCAATAAAAAAACCTTCTATGCCCAATAATCTTTTCCTCCCCATTATTGCATCACTTATTTTTTGTTGAAAGAGCAACGTAGGCCAATAACAAATGCATGCAATTATGATTGTAGAGGGTGACCCACAATTATACCTACAAACTTAGGTGGTTATAAAGGATACCAAAACAAGCAATGTTTGTCAATAAACCCGTGCAACACCAAAGTGAATTATTCACAGGAGTTGTCTTATTGTTTTATCATATAAAAAGCAGTTCGAATGATCTATCTGATCCAGCTTTTTTCTATTTTGGAAACAGATTTCGGATAACCAATAAAGCAGCACTATGATGTTTGGGAAAAATGCCTATTTTTACTCATAAATGTGTTTTTATTTATAAGCATCTGTTTTGTCTTAAATTTAAAATAATTTTCAATTTTTTATAGAATTGCTACAAACAACCGACGCAGTTTAAATATCCATTCTTAGAAAATGGTATTACTTGCAAAATTTGTTCCGTTGGTGATTGACGTCAGACAAAGGATTATCTTTTTAGTTTGATTTATCATAGGTCAGTGAGATTGTCATACCTGAGTGTAAACACACTCCCGGTTTGCTATTAGTAATTCCATATAAGGTGCATATAATCTACATTACTTGCTTAAGTACATACATAGGTACTTTACGGGAATTTTATGACCTTGAACAATGGTTTAGTGTACTACAGTAAAACCTGTAAAAGTGATTACTTCTATAAACGAGACCTCTGCTATAGTGACCACTAAAACTACTTAAATAATATTGCCTATGTTACTTTTTTAAATGCCTATTTTCAGATTTTTTTTGTGCCTTTTTACCAGCCTATTTTAATATTTTATAGTACCTGAACCTCCGGGCTGTAATAATAATAATAATAATAGTAAATGTTTTTTTTTAATTAAGGGTGTGGGGACAAAAAATCCATACACCTTCTTATTTAACTGAAATGGAATTAGACGACAAGTGAAGATGTTTTTGTTTTTTCTTCTAATATGTCTGATCAGAAAAAGCATATTTGTAATTGAAGTTAAAAAAATTTGTTTATTTAAAATAATGCAAGCTTAGGGTGAAAATAGACTCCGTGAGGTGACTGCCAAATTTGGTAAGGAATATCAACAGTTACAAAAAATCTTCACTGTAAAACACTGTTAATATGGGGATTGCTAGACAAACAGTTTACGATATTTGCAAATGTCTAGACTGCAAATTTCCCATAGAAAGAAAAAAAGGACCAGGGAGGAAAGCAAAGAAGATTCCAAGAAAGAAGAGAGAAGGAATTTGGAAATCTCGTCTCAAACTTGTTCTTCTGCTTATATTTGACCTTCGGGAAATTCATTAACAGCTGAAAGTTATGAAAAAAAAATGCGTAAGATCTAAATTAAACACTCTTAAAAAGATAACAATCTGACGATAATTTTGTATTTTGGCCAGATATGGCTACTGCAAATTGTGCTAATCAAGTTGTGGTGGCATATCGAGAATTAAATATTCCCTTCATAGAAAAGTGTAGAAATGCTCTGAATGTTCCTCAACTTGGCTGATTGAACGGTTCTGGAGAAATATGAAAAGAAACGTCTACATCGAAAGAAAGAATTTAAAAAATATTGCGGCAAATATCTAATTTCACTTTTTCCACATTAATGAAAAACTTAGAAACAAAAATTTGAAAGACAAACCGCTTTGGTACTAATTCTGTTCTTTAGATATGTATTTCTTATGTAGTATATCGGTTGTTTCAATAAATTAAATAAAACACATTATGCGGTCATATAACTTTTGTACGGAATTTTTGTCCCCACACCCTTATATACCAAAAAGAGTTACAAGAACATAATAAAGCATGTTTGCGAAAGAAAGTGCACATTTTGATTTTAATTTTTTTCCATAAACAAAAACTTAATTTAAATTACGAAGACTATGAAAACATTTGTCACTATCTGTCATTTTTAAAATAATTTTGTATTTTTCGGTTCGTTGTAATTTTATTCAAAATGCTACAAATAAGTAAAGAGAAAAGAAAACTGATTGTGCACAAATGGTGTAGTGAAGATGGTTTATCATTGAGACAGCGAAATCTATGGATATTTCTGTAAATGGTGCCAAAAAGGTGATTAAAAATTTTTTACGAACATGCTTTATTATGTAATGAATATCAATGGAATAAATGAAATTAGAAAATTATTATTATAACTTTTATAATTGTATTAATTTATTATTTTATTATTTTATTTTAAATAAATGCCATTTCTCTCTGAATTACCCTCCAGAGTATTTGCTTTATTGAGAAAGTTTAAATCTTAGAACCACGAAGCATAGATAGAAGCATTTACACGTTGAAAACAAATTCAAATGTTGTTATGGAAATTACATCTTTGTCTTCTCAAAGCAATAATAATGATCTGCTTCTTTGAAATGATTTGTTAGGTAATACCGGTAGTACTGTGTGTATGAAAAATTTTCTTGCCAAGTGATCTATGGAAACAAAAATTCACAAATACTATTTATGCCTACTTTTGAGTTTTGACATTGTAACTACTATCAATAGTTGTTATGCACATAACCTGAACCACATAAGACATACATTTTCTTAACCATGGGCGATTCTGATGCTTTTTTATATGTACATTACTTGTCAGCAGCAGGTAATTGTATTAAAAATTTCAAAAATAATTTATACACAAGTACCTACTCTTTGACATAGCCAATTCTTCAAAAAAATAAGGTAACATGAGACTATGCCTCTCAACAAAAAGAAGTTGACTACAAATTTTTAGGCTTCATTTCAAGCTACTAATTTCTAATCTTTTATTGTTATCATTTGTTATTCAGCATCCCAAGGGATGTCAAAATATTCTTGATCTTTCTATATTTGAAATAATTCGAGGTTATATTAAATTCAGATGCAAGAGTGAATGGAAGTAAACAATGATCAATGCATGATTACCTTGCATCTGCATTGTAAACGATTCAGTGTAGTAGCTGATGCTTGTTTATGTACATTTGTTTACATGGTTTCCTCTTGAAAATGAATGTACTATAGTTTTGTCTATATCCACTTTTGAAGAAGTGTAAGGAACAAAATCTAAAAACCTTCCAACACAAAACGTGACACATTAAAACACCAATGTTTCGGAAATGTATCAAATCTGATAAATAATTTCTGAGACATTGGTGTTTTTAATGATTAACCATTTGGAACCTAGTAAAATATAAAGGAAAAACAAGAACCCTCTGAAAATGAAAGTTAATATATGAAGTGTATATCATCGGTGCCAACCAAGTTTGCACACTTTAGCTGAGGTGATGGGTGAGGTAGGCACTGACCTCAAACTTGGCTGGTATGGATAATACTTGCTGCAAAATTAAAATTAAATGAGTTACAATGTGCTTAATTCTCCTTTAAATCGGTTGACATTACATTAATTTCAGTTTGAAATTAAGCTAAGACACATAAGTTTTATTTTTCAAATCATAAAGTTTCTATTGATTACTAATGTCTCTTTCATCTCAACAGGTGCCTTAGATGAGTCGAATGGAAATAGTCAAAATAGCGAAAGGAACGATGGATTTACACCGAAGCAGCGTCATCAAATGAAGCACCGTGAGTTGTTCCTATCACGGCAAGTAGAAACTCTACCGGCTACGCACATACGTGGAAAGTGTTCAGTCACGTTGTTTAATGAAACAGAGTCTTTGGCCTCGTATTTGAACAAAGATGATATGTTTTTTTATTGCTTGGTGTTTGATCCCACACAAAAGACTCTGTTAGCAGATAAAGGGGAAATACGTGTTGGTAGTCGTTACCAGTGTGATGTGACTAACCTACTTAGGGAAGGTGAAAGTGATGGACGTGAATTATCAGAACTAGAAACTTTAGTATGGACTCCAGAGCATAACCTAACAGACAGACAGATCGATCAGTTTTTAGTTGTTGCGCGATCGGTCGGTACGTTTGCACGTGCTTTGGACTGCAGTTCTAGTGTAAAACAGCCTTCGCTGCACATGTCTGCTGCAGCAGCTAGTCGTGACATCACATTATTCCATGCCATGGATACGCTTCACCATCATCACTATAACCTTTCAAGTGCTTTGTGTTCATTAGTACCTTCTAGCGGGCCAGTGCTCTGCCGTGACGAAATGGAAGAGTGGAGTGCATCGGAAGCTAATTTATTCGAAGAAGCATTAGATAAATACGGAAAAGATTTTAATGACATTCGTCAGGACTTTTTACCATGGAAAACGTTAAAAAACATTATAGAGTATTATTATATGTGGAAAACGACAGACCGATATGTACAGCAAAAACGAGTCAAGGCTGTGGAAGCAGAGTCGAAATTGAAACAAGTTTACATTCCTAATTAGTAAGTGTTTTTCTTGTGCGGTTTTTATTTTTAAAACGTAATTTATTGAAATACCTATTTTATAACACTAATTTATTTTTATTGCAGCAATAAACCAAATCCTGCAGCACTTAATAATAACAAGGGAGTTGTAAATGGCAGCAGTAATGGCAGCTCAGAGCCAGTAGTCTCGCTTGGAGGAAAAGCTTGTGAATCATGTAGCGGTAAGAATTTTGCATTTTTAAAATACTGTTAATATAAGTTATATACGCATTCTTATTCCCCATTGTTAACAGAAAAGCATTTGAAGACATCTTCAATATTTTCTGAAGTTAGCTAAATGTTTTTCAGTAAACTGTCTTTACATGAAAATTATTGACACTATGGGAATTTACTTAAGCACATTTATCCATAATTATATAAATTGTTTATCTAATTTGGTTAATTGGTAAATGTATTAGTGTTCCCACTCTTCTGGAAAACTAAGAAAGTCAGGAAATTCCACACTCTTATATCTTGGCAAAGAGTATAATTTATACGTTTTGATCTAGGTTTGGGAAAGTCATAGTTAATTTCAGTGAAAACCCAGAAATACTGATTAGAAAGAATCTCAAAGTAGAATTTGATTCTTGAATTTGTTTTCAAATTATTTTTTCTTCTCAGCAATGTAACTTGCCTGAAATATGTTGATGTAGATTATACAGTGTGTCCCAGATCGAGTGGGATTGCATGGGTAACTTTCTTATTATTATAGTTGAAGATTTGGTTAAATGGGCAATGTTGTGCAATTTTGTATACCAATTCAGATTTAGGTTAGAAAAGTGTAAATTCATAGCTCATTCACGATTATTCAAAAAAAAGTGAAAACCGCGGTTTTCTAAAAAGTCAAATATCTTTGTAATTTAGAAAGCTATGCAAGAAGTTTTAATATGAAAGTTGCTTGCTTCAGTGAGATACACTTAAAAATGATGCCAAGACAAAATTCAAAATGGCGGATTCCAACATATTAATGACAACTTTCTTTTTTTAAATTGGCGCCATATTGGATTTTTACATGATTAAATAGAGTTTTGTTTTCTCTTTTTAACGATGTATAACAACCTACGTTTAAATTTAAAAAATATCGACAATATTAATTGTTTTCATCTTAAATCGAGTAGGCACAATAAGAAATGAAGGTGAAAATTATTTTTTAACAAAATGTAACAAAACAAAACAATGTAATACCACTAACTATTAAAATGATGACAAATTAGAGTAAATACTCAAAATGTTGTCTGTTGTTAACCAAACACAAACGACAGTGTTTTGCAACACTGTTAGTTACTTTATGCACTATTTTCCGATTAATTCTGTTAAATGCTTTTACTCCTGCTTCACATAGCTGTTCTACATTATTGTAATTGAAATGACTTCCATACACTTTATTTTTTATATTTCTCCACAAGTAATAGTTGATAGGTGTCAAGTTCACTGATCTGACTAGACTGAACACGTGTATTAGTCGTTGCTACTCTGTTATCAAAATGGTCATTCAAATAAGTGATAACAGCTGTTTCATTGTGCACAGGAGCATCATCTTGCTGATACCATGTTCGGATATTTTGCACCAAAGGCAGACCATCTAGAAAATCTTCTAAAGATGTTTGGAGAATTTCCAGATAACATCAAGCAGTTAAGTTCTATTAAATATTATGGGTCCAATTAAACGATTTCCCAATACGCCACAAAAAACATTAAAGCTAAACCGAACTTGATTTTGCCGTGGAACCACTATTTGTGGATTGTCCTGTGCCCAGTAGTGCTTGTTGTGCCAATTAAAAACTGCAACGTTAGAAAAGTAAGATTGGTCGGTCCATAAAACCTGATTGATAAAATCATCATTTTCTGTACATTTGGTGATGAACCTTTTGCAAAATGTTGATCTGCGAATATTATATTTGGTTGTCGAGTTTGGGCAACATTCATTTTATAGGGGCGAAACTTGTGCTTTTTTAAAATCTGAGAGGCTTTACATTTAGATACATTAACTTGGGTTTCTATTTCCCGAGTCGAAATATTTGGATTAGCCGCCACACAGGCCAATGTTAATTCCCCAGCATCAACGGCCACATTTATGTTGCTACTGGGTTTTTCTAAACATCCATACTGCTGCATATTTCTGTCTAATCTGTTAAATACCTTAATGTCTGGTTGTCTTCTTTCGGGAAAGTTGGTTAGGAGGTATGTTTGAGCAGCAATGCGGGAGTTTTTGTAACGTTTGATGTATGTACAAAACATGTCATATTGTTCGTTTGTTGGAAAATTCTACATTTGAACTAAATAAGCAATTTATAAAGCAATTACCAATTTCAATTCACCAATTTACAACGAAATGTACCGATACTATTATTTATAGAATTGTTACACTAATGCAATGAGATATTCTGACATGTTATAACAAATTTTGTTTTATTGTTATTCAACTGTTTTGTGCCTACTTGAATTAAAACGAAAACAATTAATATTGTCTGTAGTTTTTAATTTAAATATAAGTTGTTATACATCTTTAAAAAGAGAAAACAAAACTCTATTTAATCATGTAAAAATCTAATATGGCGCCCATTTAAAAAAAAGAAAGTTGCCATTAGTATGTCGGAATCCGTCATCTTGAATTTTGTTTTGGTATCATTTTTAAGTGTATCTCATCAGAGCAAGCAACTTTTATATTAAAACTTCTTGCATAGCTTTCTAAATTACAAAGATATTTGACTTTTTGGAAAACCACGATTTTCACTTGTATCGGAATAATCGCTAATGGGTTATGAATTTTAAACTTTTCTAACCTAAATCTGAATTGGCATACAAAATTGCACAACATTGTCCATTTAACCAAATCTCTAACTATAATAATAAGAAAGTTACCCATGCAATCCCACTCGATTTGGGACACACTGTACTTAAAGCAGTAACAAAAATCATTAATGTAATTCTTAGAATTTCATACCTCAGGACATTTAAATACACAAGTGTGTACAGCATGCTTGGTTTTTCATTACACACTCATTGATTTTGTTCCAATCTAAAACTTGACTGAGTTTCTCGCACTCTTTTTAGCGGTCCAAGATAAAATGCCATCACCAGGCCCCATCACTTATGAAACAAAAGAGTAGAATATAAAGAATAAGTTTTTTAAGCATTTTGTTGAATAATTAGAATGATTTATGAAATTCTGAATACACCACAACTTTTTAGGTTTTCAATAATTGGCCAATAAATAAAGTCATAACAATAATAACAAGTAGACTTTGAACCAGGGCCGTACTATCCAATATGTTGACTAGACAGAAACCTAGGGCACTGCATGAGGAATAAGCACCATATCGAAACTACTCATGAAATTATTTCATTATTTCACATATACATCACAGCATAGGCACCAAATCGTTATTAGCCTAGAGTGCACAATTGTTTTAATCTGACCTGCTTTGAATAATTCCTATAGTTTAACAATTCTATTTTATTAATTGTGGTTTTTTAATAGTTATTATGTTCTCATTTTTTAATGGACATTTAAAAAAAATTGGTTTTTTCACATTTGCAATAGTAGATTGTATCATTAGGATTAAAAGTACCACTTTGCTTGACAAGCAAAGCGCAGTCAAACTAAAGGCATTTTTAATATGAATGATACATACTATTTCTTCTCTAACCAAAAACGTATATGTTAAAAAAAAGTACTCCTAATTCTAGAATTAAAATTGTTGCTTAGGAACAAACCCATTGTTTTAACTCGTAACAAAAAGAGCTAACTTTTAATACAAACTACAATAACAAAATTAATGCCTTCTAGAACGGTTTGAGAAAAAAAACCTATTTTTCGTTATCTCATTATTATTCTTATGACCTTATTTATTCAAAACTAAAAGTTGTACCGTATTCAGAATTTCATAATCGTTTTAATTATCCAGTAAAATACAGGGTGTTCCATTCCATAACTTTTTTGTTTTTTAAGCGACGCCGTTTTATTTTGACCATTGGAAAGAGTACAAGAAACTGTCATAAGCTCTAAGTTTTTGAATTTTTAAAAAACTTGATTCTGACAAAATTTAATAAGTATGTAATGAAAAATACAATACAATACAGAATCAGCCTTTGCATGGATATAACTCTTTTTTCTTTTTTGTTTTAGACAGGCTCTAGTTTAGTACCTCTATAACAAACCATAATAGGTAGAGATTTACTGTACAGATCATCAACAATTAATTGGAAATATTTTTTTTCTCAAAAAGTATTAACTTTTAAAGCTAAAAATTGACTAGGTTTTAGCTTACACAGATAGTAATCTCTAAAAAAAATCATGTCAAAGACCAATTTTGCAGGGTGAAAGTAAAAAAAAACTGACAGACTGCTAGTGTACATTTGTGAAAACTAAACCTTAGCCTACATATTATACTGGATGATTTACACCAGGAGATGAAATTAAAGTTTGTGTGTAGGATTCAACTTGAAGCAAAAATATGAAATAACTTTTTTTCTGGTGGGCTTTTGTTGTTAAGATATTGAGTCAAAAGTACCAAAAATTTTAGAACCTTTTCTATATTGCCACATGTAAATTTTCACCATTCCAATAGATTTGGTATATGGTGTATTTAAATTTAATCATGACAGTAGAAATTGGGCCAACATTATGTATTTCCAAGTATACAGGGTGTCCAGATTACAGAGATTGAAAACATAGTTTTACAGAGAACCAGTAAGAAGATATTAATATTAAAAATTTTATGCCTGTAACATTGAGCCTCAGGGGAAATTACAGATTTTATTTTATTTCACAAAAAGTATCGTTCAGATTTCAATAAAAACGGGAAAAATGAAAGAAAAAAATTTTTTAAACATTTTAGATAATTAATTAGCAAATTAAGTAATTAGCAAATAATTAGTAAAAATGTACTTTTTATTTCGTCGTTGATTAGATGTGGCAACGTCGTAAAAGAGGTTATAACGCGCGCGAAATTTAAACGTGCATGCAATGTGAGAATATAAGTTTTATAGAATTTTTTTATTACAAATAATATGAACGAGGTTTTATTAATACAGATATATTTATTAGATCAAATAACATATTATAATAAAATATGTAATAAGATATAATTAACTACAATATTTAAGATTTTTTGGTTTTTTTTCTTTATTTTCGAAAAAATTAAAAATTTTTTCTAATATTTTTTTGATTTTGGTAACTTTAACAACGCCGTTCTCATCTTTGCCTAAAATTTGTAATATACCAGTATATTTATTTTTTTAATATGCTTCTTCAAGCATTTCGTAAGTCGCGTTTGCAACGACCATTTTTTTTTCTAATACCTTTTTTTGTGTTACTCTTTTACCTTTCCCATGAAATATTTTTTTAGTGTGTTTTAATGATTTTGATTCTGACATTTCGGCAAACACATGAAAAGCCGATAACTTGTGAGTGTTTGCGCAATAGCTTTTTGCACAGTGTTTAATATTTTGAGTGAAACAGAGTTACTATAAACATACCTCTGTCTTTTTGGCTTTATTGCGGCGTTGCCTGATCTAAATACTACGGAAATCAAACGAGCCAGTGCACACACATTTGACACTTGCAGTATCGGCGGTACCACCTTAACCACTTTAATTATAGTTTGTTATTTTCTGTTACTGATAAGAATATTTAGTTTTTGCAAGTTGGCTGAACTAATTATTATTGTATCTTGACACTTATAAAAAAATTAATGTTTCTTATTATTTCCAAATGTGTTATAGTATTATTACTTCTGTTTATAATTAAAAAGTTTATATATCAGTTACTTTATGTGTTAATAACTCCAGGGCTTGGAAATAGTACATATCTCTAATACCAGTACATATTTCTTCAAATTCATACATAAAGGTACATAAATTTAGAATGTGCATGTCTTTTATTTCATGTTGTTGATTTTGATAACTAAAGATTGGATTATATTCAAAATGCACCTCTGTATCTTTCGATATATGCCTTCAAAACGTTGCAATCACCAATCTTACTTCTTGTTGTGTCTCAAAAAGTCCTAGAAAACAATAAAACAAGTAATTCTAACATTTTGAAGAGCTATATTAAAAGATAAGGAAGTGCATTTTGTATATAATTCAATCTTTATTGATAACTGACAAATAGACGAGTGAGTGAAAAAAGTCTGCGTTAGATTCACTTTTATTATTCATCGTTTTTTAAGAAACCTGACTAATTTTATATCTTTGAGATTAGTTGTATTGGTTTTGGTACCCAACGACCAAACGTAACCTCTACAGCAAATTCTTTTTCCTAAAAAGATGTAAAGTGTCACGTTCCCAATAAAGAGCTATGTGCCAAGAAATTGTTTATTCTCGCAAAATCTTATTTTAAAATATTACAAAATTTATTTATTTATATCTGTTAAAATAAAACACTTTTGCCTTTCCTGAAAATTTTGTTTTCTGTCACTTAGCTCTTTATTCATTTTCACTCTTCAATTGTATCTATGGCAATACTTTCCTAGATAGATTTATCCAATGATTGTAAAACTGGGCCTTAGAGGTACATATTTTTAAAGATTCTGGTACATAATTATATGCTTTAATTGAGAAAATTTGTTCCGAGCTCTGAAACTGTTAATAAAGGTTTTTTGGTGAAAGAGACTTCCGTTTAAGTAATAGCTAACTGGTCAGTGTTGAAAGCATTAGGTTAGATTTCATTTATATTTTATTTTTCAAAATTTAAAGTTTAGATTGTTTATACAATTTGTGTTGACTTTTATATGTGTAGGAAAACATTTTCCCATTGGTCTCTTTCTAATATTACGTTTAATTACGTTTGCTACAAACAATGAAGTGCTCAAACAAGTACATATCTACTTGTCTATGCTTTGATCAGGTTTAACTTAAGATAAATTGTTATGTCATCTTGCTTACTAGAATTACAAGTTGTAAATCTTCTTAGTAGAATATAGCAACAGCAAATAGCAGGATTTAATGGGACATTGTTATATTATAGTTTTATATATATTATCAGAGAATTAGGCCTAATTTTATGTAGGTAATATTTTGTTTTAGTTACCGTTTCAAGTCAGTGGTATGCATGGGGTCCATCACATATGCAGTGTCGACTGTGTCATGCCTGCTGGAACTATTGGAAAAGATATGGTGGTCTTAAAGTACCTACACGTTTCGGCGAGGGCGACTTCGAATCCATAGGCAAAAAGAAATCCGGTAGTGACGTCGACGAAGATAAGATGTCCTCGTTGATGTCGCATCGACCGCATCGCTGCAATATAGGAGGTTGTGGTAAAGAGTTCAAACTTAAAGCTCACTTAGGACGTCACTATGCTACAGCTCACGGTATTGTGGTGCGTTCCGGATCTCCTCGGCCCATAATGAAAACTCGCACGGCATTTTATTTATGTACAACTCCATTAACGAAAATCTCGAGGCGGTTGTGTAGACACATTATGAAGCCGCGCCATGCGGCCCGAGCTCCATTCTTCCCCATCAACATACAAGCCGTTAAACAAGAATGTAGTGCACAAATGGCAGGCAAATCGCTTGTCGAACTTAGACAGTTGTTAGTTTATCGAAGAAAAGATAGAGGTAACGTTACTAGTATAGCTACGAGGTTAGGTAATCCAGGAAATGTTGTGCCGGCGTGGCTTATTTTAACGGACAAAGACAATTTACCAAAACCAGAACGAGTTGCATTTCCTAAACCACCAAAAGCACCAGATGGTAGTTTGCTGTACGAACGAGTTCCTAATAAACCTGAAGCTGACAAGGTCCCGCTGAATAATATGTCTCCATCATTGAAACGGCGAGCATATGATGAAATGAATGGAATTGATGGTAGGTATCATATGCAAATATTAAATTTTTTATAAATTGCTGTGACTTATTCTAATGATGTTATTGTGTGTGTTGGCTTCTATTCTGATTTGGACTGGGATGATGGTGAGTCTAACTTTGGTATGAGAGATTGAGAAAAAAAGTCAGAATTAAATTATTACATTGCGTATTAAATTTTCTAAACTCTATTTAGGTTCGGTGTTAGCTGGGCCACCAACAAAGAGGCCCAGCAAAGAACCCATGCCGCAGCATCGTTCCTTATCAGATCAATATGCAGCAGTGATGGCTGCTGCAATGGCAACCGGACAGTCATTGCCAAGGCATATAGCACAAATTAATGGTAAACCTAAGATAGCTCATATGACACGAACTGGGTCGGGTCGCAAACAAGTCATTAGTTGGATGGATGCTCCTGATGATGTCTACTTTAGAGCCACTGAAGGAAGCAAGTATGTATTTCATTTATTGTTAATTTTTATTTTCATTCATATTTCTTATTCTCTGTTCCATAATAAGTGAGCCATTTTCGTTTTTTATATTTTCAAAAATAAGTGAATCATTTAGAAAAAGAAACATTTATTCCAACATTCTTATATACTATTTCTTTGACTTATAAATTTTACCTAAAACTAAATACTAGTACTAAGTTACAAAATGTTAGAAGTACTTCTAATATAAACAAATTTTTCAATTGCCAAAATTACCGCTCCCTTCAGCCGTCCATTTTTTTTGATTTTTCAATAAAAAGTGAACACTTAAATTCGGTTTTCTCGTCGTTTTAAAACTTTCGATATTAGAACACTAATATTTAGCTTTTGATTGCAGCTTTTGACAAATTAAACCGTCAAATATTTTGAAGTTCGTGGCAGATGTGATTAAGAATTTGGTGTATATTAAGAATAACAAAAATAAAATTTAAAAAATAATTTAAGTGTCAATAAGTTTAAAAGTAAACGCTAATGGCTCACTTATTATGAAACAGAGGAAGTATTATTCTTTTATTTAACTCTTACTTCGTAACAATTTATGCATAATCTTATAGGAAGTGAAGCAATTTGGCTGAGCCGTCGCACGCATATTTGTTTTTGTAGTATCATAAAAAATGACGGCAGCGACATGGCATCAATTACAAATTAAGCATGAAGGTGTCAAGATTATTTAACTCTTATTAGGAAGTTCTTTTTTCAGCAAATAAATATAAAACAAAGGTATTTGACAGGTAACCTTTAAGACCTTGATAGCTCACTTATCTAGAGTTAGCAGGAAATTTAGATATTTGAATTCAATTATAAAAGATTCCAATTTATTGAGAAAATAGAAAATTATTATGTTACATACTATGCTAATGGTAAATTTTATATTTGATGCAGAAGAAATACACCTTAATAATAATAATAATTTATTCCAAAATGGATCACTTCAAATACAGGAATTTTGTAAATGCGTAACATACATAACATACAGTACTAACATTGTATATAAAATAAAAGAAAATAAATAATTGGAAGTATTACTTGTTACTTGATTAAAATAAACTAATTAAACTGTCAAATTGGCTGTTATAAGATAGCTCTTCATGTATTACTTAATAAGTTAATCCTCATTAACATTTAATAATATTGAAGTTTCATCGTGTTAAACTACAATTCAGCATTTACATACAGTGCGAATGCCAACTGTGGAACACCTTTGAATAAAAAATTCTCTGTACATCTGAGGCCAAAATCCTTGGATACATCAATCTATTTGAATGATTTTTATTTTTACTTTACCCCCCCCCTCCACCCTTATCTTCGATGACGTCATCAATTGTTTTTTAATGGCAACCCCCACTATTTCTTCAGATTCTAATTCTTTTAAAAATTCTGCACCTGGTAAGCGTACAATTAAATTATGTCAGAAAAAATGAAAATCATTTGAATAGAAGCCCCATTTGGAAATAAGGTTGATGTATCCAAGGATTTTGGCCTCAGATGCACAGAAAGATTTTTATTTTATTTCTTGTTGTGTCTCAAAACTAGAGAACAATAAAATGGGTAATTCCAACATTTTGAAGAGATATATCGAAAGATAAAGAGGAGTATTTTGCAGATAATCTGAGCTTTAGTTATCAGTAATTTGTTTGCTACCAGCATTATAGGCAGCATTTTAAAAAGCACTTTCATATTCTGCTACTGTTTGTATTTGAGGTTAGACATATAATACGTTTCTTTTACGTGTCAAAGTACTTGAAAGTTGACAAAATACGCAGTTGCTTGGTTATTCTTATTGTTGTTGTTTTCTAAAATAGAAAATTTTATTTCTGGCCAACGTAAAATAGAAAATTTCTTCGACACTGACAGGTATTATAGTAAAAAAAATGAACTGTAAGTTAACTTGACACTTTTAGGTTAGAATATTTAATAGTTGTCCAAGAGCAAGCAATCATAGATGGTGGCAGCATGTAATCGTGATTGCTGTTACACAACCATTGTCAGTTATCAATAATATAGAGCTGATATAAAATCAATCGTGCCGACTCAGAGATAATATACTTGCGTAACCTTGGCAAGTCTAAACCAACTAAACTAGTTGCATTTAATTTTAATTTTTGATAAATATAGCTATTTATTTAACTTTTCAAATGATTTGTTCACAGAAAGATTCGAAGACAAGTCACATCATCTGAATTAAGAAGAGCGGCGAGGAAACCATGGAGAGCACTAAAAACAAAAGTGGATGATCTACAAGTTGTAGTCCTCGACTGACAGTAAATTGGAAAAGTACAAGACATAGTGTCGTAAAGTGCTCAGCGTGCCACACCAGCACAAAATAAGACTAAAAGATATATAATCACCACTAGCAATATCACAGAACTGTTCAACTGTGAGCTTTTCAAATTTATATTTATTGATTATTAAATACTTAGAACACTTATTATTATTAATGCTAAAGAAATTTATTTATACAATTATTATAAATTAATGAATGGTCGTCTGGCCCTTCTTTTCCTTAAATAGTGAATTTCTGTTGTTTTGAAATGACAGTGCACATAACACAAACACTCACATCTCAATTTGTAATGTAAATATATATTTCTGAAGTAAAGTGTTGCAACTTAATGTGAAGTGTTGAGATTTATATTTGCAAATATTTTGCAGAAAATAGTGATGATCTCGTTTGTTAATGAGTGTACATTATTTGATTTATATTCACATGCGGCGGCGTTCAATTGTTGTTTGGGTTTTGCTTCTTGCATTTTTATATGGTTAATTGTTGTATTAAAAAGTAATTTAGAAAAAGAATGTTCTACATAATAATTCACCCATACAATTTGTAGAGTTTCTTTGGGGATTCTGCTTTTATTATTATTATTATTATCAAAACATTATAGTGTTAATTTTTAAAGTAGTGTTTTGATAAAATGAAAATTGAAACTTGGGAAGAAAAATGGGCTAGATGAAATGTCCTTTTTGTCATGGAATCACTACCATAATGATTTATAAGATTTTAATTTAATGGAAAATTGGAATTTTTATCAATGTACATGAAATTTAAGATGGAGATAATAATCAACCTATTCAAAGTACTGTTGTCAAACAACTGTAAAAAACTACTTCTAATAGATTCTGTGATAATAAAAGTTTTAAAATGAAATAATAGTAAATAAGAAAAAAATTAAGTACTCACAAACTATAGAAATATGCTGTTTAAAGTTTAGATTGTTACTTTCAGATGAAGTATTGTTTTATTCTGAAATGAGTATGTAATATAAAAACATCATTTTCCTGGAAGTATTTTAAAATGTGTATAAATTTTGATTATTTTTGCTTGGTGTAACTATTTTATCTGTCATAAAATTTAAATTATTGATTCTTTTAAAATATATATTTTTAAAGGTCTATTTCAAATCAGTGTAGCTCATGAAATAGTTGACAAATTTCAATAGATGTGTTCAATGGACTTAGCAATTCACCTGTATTCAGCTCTTAGCATTCCAGCAATTGCTATGATTTACTAAATGATGCAACCTTCACATGTTAATACTATCAGCACCCAAACAGCTCATTCATTGGTATGATTTATGAAATGTCACTTTAATCAATTTTCAGTAAGTATTTAACAAAATTCTATTGCTTAGTTGAATGTAAATTTAAACTTACTCTGGGCCAAGTTTTAAAACAGAATAAAATATAAGTTTAAACCTCTGGTCTCGGGTATCAAAATAAAATTCTGTTTCTAAGTCTCTTTTTAGTGTTGGAAGGAGGGTGGAAGAAAACCAAGTCTGCCCTAAACCTAAGATGATTTATTTTTTAAGTTGACTTAAAAATTGGTTTAGTTGGTTTCATTAAAAGAATGTACTTCATTTGGAACCTCAGACCTGGTCTAAACCTCACTTCAGTTTTAACTTAAGAATTGGCAAAATTATACTGAGTTCAGCTTGCTAAGAACTTAATAGAAAATAGTGGTATGTTCAATACAAATTGCTAAGTCTTGTTGATTGAGACTTTTTCAAATTTCTGGATTTTTTACGGCAATATCTACTGTGGCAGATATTGATGTACATGTTTATAAACTGATCAATGTAAACAGAAAATGCCATAACGGATAATGTTATCAAAAAATATAAGTTTCTTAAAAAAACCTAAATCATTTAAAGTGTATTATGGCACTTACAAACTAGTAATTTTTGTGGAGAGACTATTTTCCTTTTTTTTAAACATCCTTTGTTTTCATGAATAATAAATAGGTTTTTTAAATACTATTTTATTTAATACTGCAAATGATGACCCGTGATTTCATGTTTTTATCACATGTCAATGATGACATGAAATAGAATTTGTACGACACAAATTTGTAATTTCTCTATAACATAGAGCATGATTGCCGTTGTAGAAAAAGTAATGTATAATATACAGGGTGTCCCAGAAGACGTGGCACAACCATGCTTCCTCTTTTTACTCTCTTCTTACACACTGATATTATTTTTTATGTACATTGACCAGTTTAAGTTAAGACCTAACCGCTATACAATGGCAACTGTACTTCAAGTGAGTGCACGAGTAGAGCAGAAAGAAGAAATCTGAGTGTTCCACGTTTTCTGGACACTATATATTAAGGCGTGAAAAATTCATTTTTACCTGAGCATGTACTATAGGTACATTCTTTTATCTAGATTATAAATAACTATTAAGTTTACCGAAATGTTTATAATGCTGCTCATTGACATTAATCAGGCAATCAGATATAGAGTTCATCTAACCAAAGAAGAAAACAAAAGTATAATGTATATTGAAAAAAATGCAATTTGCAGATTTGTCAAATTTGAATGCTCATTTGGTAATAAATATTGATTCCTGTGTGACAGTAGTATTACATAACTAGAAATATTTGAATTACTTTAATTTTGCATTAATATTGCTTTAAAAAACTGTTTTTGACACTGTACCTGAAAATCTGGTCCATTTTTCAAATCTAATTATTGCAATCTGCTTATGATTATTGGTAAGTAGCTAATCAATTTTTAGATTATTTTTTCCATTCTCATTAAATAATTATAAGTTGGTTGCTTCATTGCAAATTTTAATTACCTGTGTATTTATATACTTTAAAAATGTTAATAAGATTGAGGCAGGGGTGCTTTTTCCATTGAATATAAAAAAGTAACGTACCAACTTAGGCTGTTAGTGAGTCAATTTCAAGGTGCTTCCCTTGCTCATTTTAAAGATGACTTGGTAATTTTCCATCACTTTCACTCGATACAATTACAAGAACGGTTTTTCATTGTCATTTTTAAATCTGAATTTTAATCTATACCTAGATGTTTTATTCTAATTTTCTTTTATTTTGCTTTTAGAAAGCAATAGAAAATTTTGTTTTTAAGTTAAATGGTTCCTGTGTATAAGGAATTTTTAAATAATATAAATTATAATATATTTAAAACTAAATAGTAGTGATATTGTTAGAAGGTGATGAAGTGTATAATTATTGTATAATTTGTATAATGGCAATAATCCAAGTGTTGACTACTTACGATACGGCAGGACTAGTTTAAATTGACGGTTACGTGAATGATGGTAAAACTGTGTAGATATCGTTTAATATAAATTATGTATGGTGTCTCTTTGCTACTTTAGGGAAGATCATAATTACAATTATTATGAATCGTAGATTAATTTACATTTTTTTCATAAATAAAAAATAAAGCACTTAGAAATGTATTGCATTTCTTCTTTTTTTGTTTTAAATTTTAATCATTTGTAAATAATGTGAAAATATGGCACATTTTAATAAAATTTTAATGAAAAACAATACATTTTCATGTGAATAAATGACAGATTATGAAACTGAAATTTATTTAAAGGTTGATATAATGACAAGTGTGTATTGGTAGTCATTTTTGTATGGTCAACCTTTTACAGTCCTGAGATGGCCATGACTGTTTTGGCCTTCCACTAGGTGAGCAATTTTTGATATTCTAGATGAAGGGGACCTACTGTTAATGTGAACTCCAAACTTCCAGGACTGTGTTCTTGTTTTCCAGAAGAAAATTGAGATATCTCATTTCTCAGACTATTATCAGGTTAGTATTCATTAGTACCCTACCCCTAGACTTGATTAGTGTTCATTAATTGCACAAAACACACGAGTGGAAAGAGATAATCCATATAGTTACAATATTTGACAGTCATATCAATTTTAAAGGTGCTGTTAAGTGGTTGCTAGGAATTTTGCATGACGTAATGTGTGCTTATGATGGTACAGTGATATTTGCAGCCAGCACCATAGAAAGCAAATTTCACATATTGTTTTGAAGTTGTACAAAATAATTGGAATTATGCCATATATATTTGAACCAACTAGACAAGACTTACAAATAGTGATAACAACATTTAATTTGAAAATCCTAAATATTTTATTTTGATTGTATGCTGTTGATGTCCTTTTTGCATGAGGGTTGACCATAATCTTTTTTTGCTAAGTTAATATATCTGAAATATATTCAATTATACATATGTTAAGGTTGGCTGTACAATTTCTGAGTAAAAAAATAAACATGTTGCCAAAAGAATCTTTTTTTTACGTAACGTATAACAAAAAATTAGGGACTGAAAATGAAAAATATATCATTCGGTTAATATTAAGACACAAGATGTAAAAAACCTATTTTAATTGGTAATTAGAATTACTTTGTTTAGTTTTCATTCATGAATGAAAATCATTTATCATCAGTTACGTTTTCATTTTTGTTCTTAAGAAAATTTCGTTTTATTCCGTTATTTCATTTTCAGTCCCTGCAAAAAAGTAGTAAATCCGGTAGGTTCTAAAGATACTTTTTTTTAATTACTAACCTTGGCGACACTGTTAGTTCTAATCTAAAAATAAAATTAACCTAAACACACCACCTGTCAAGATTATATACAGAATAAAAATGTCAACTTTCCTGGTCAATGCATGCATTGGCATATGATGTGAAAACACTGATCACTTCATGTGCTTGCTGAATGTGAACTTTAAAAATTAATTACTCACTTATTTAAGAGAATTGAATGATTTTACTTATGAAATGGGGGTTGGAGATGTTTGCCTGATTTACTAAGATAAAATTGTCAAACTGGTTAACAGCACCTTTAATATTTTACAAAATAATAAAGAAATTAACTGCAATGTTATGATTTTATTATGTTTTGGTGAATGGCAAAACTAAAAATTTTGTTTTTATAAGCTGTTGTTATTTCATACTGCTCCTTCTGATTTTAGAATGTAAATCAAACAAATTCAAATTTGCATTAGTAACATGACTTCAAAACTTTATACTTGTATTTACAAACAGACCTTAGATTGTTGTCATTCTAATTACATTGAAAAGTTATGTTTTATTATTTTTATTTGTCATTCTCATCATTTTGTCAAAACGGAACTAAGATTAAATAAAAATAAAATTTATTTTGAAAATAATACAAATACAAAATATCAATTTGACAGATTGCCAACTGAATTCTGTATATTTAATAACAAAGATATGGTAAGTTTGTTCAGATTTAGGTTTAAATTCATTATAAATATTGTCTATACCATCAATCATGTGGATATCTTGCTTAATTAACTTTTCCATTCCATTCCAAGAGGGTAAAAATCGAACTATATAGCTCATTCACTCCCTGCTGTATATTATATGCCTTGTTTTTTTTTTTGAAAACTGTATAGTTTTATTTAGAAAAAAATAAAAAAAAATGCTAAATGCTTTAAACCAAGAATCAATATAGTTACTTATTACCAATATAAATTTCTTTAAAAATCAGTTAGATCAAAACATTCAAAAAATAAACTGAATTTAATTCATTATTTTGTGATTTTAAGTGTTAAAATTTATTTTTCAAGTTTATACAATAAAGAAAGTTGTGAATTATGTGCATATAAGGTGACAATTTATATTTTTCCCACCATTGGGTTCTTGTAAACCACAAAAAATGCATAGAAGATTAAATTAGAAAAAAGCTTTCCTATTCTAGAGGTTAACTTATTGATGTTATTTTAGTGAAAAAGGAATTTGCTTCAGATATTCATAAGACATCCATTCAATTCAATATGGATATCCTATGGATGTTTGAATATCCAGTTAAGGACTTCCATTGGATGCACATCGGATATATACTGCCCTTTTTGAGATATTGATTGAAATATGTTTGGCTTTCTTCACATTTGTATAGGATAGGGCATTTTAAAAATCGGTCTGTATTATTTATTTTCAAAAGATTTCAGTGCAATGATACCCTAAACTCAGTTTTGTTTATTTTTCAAATTATGGCCTTTTTGCTTTGTAGAGCAGTATACTAATGCTGTGAGGGTATTTAAAGAAAATTCAGATGACTTTTGATAATGTCTATTTACAAAATCCAGGCAGTTTGCTACAAGATAATATTTATTTCTGAAATTTATGAATTCAGGCATGATTTTTATAAATGGATTTCTTGGTAAGTAGAGGTCCTAAACGTCTTGCTTTCCTTATTCTTACAAGAGAAAGAACGCTTTTACATTTACAACAGTCTGTGACAAAAATAATGAACACTGATGTTGGAACTATTTTATGTTTACATGAAAATTTATTTTTGAACCGGACTATACTGGAGATATTACCTTAAGTTATAAAAACTTGTAACAATCTTAGAACAACTATAATGACAAATGATCACAAATAAATAATGACAGTAACTGTCAGTGTCAAGCAACGAAAATAGTCTGGTGTGAAACAGCGGTTAGCAACCGGTGGGTCCACGTGAGATAATTTTAATGGTCTGCAAAGAAATTCAGATATTATTTATCACTGAATATTCGTATTAATTTGTACCTTTAAAAATTATGTTAGTGGTCCATGAAATTTTAAATTGCAAATTTGGTGGTCCGCAATATCTAAAAGGTTGCCGATCGCTGGTGTAAAAAATGGGTTCATCAAAGGCCTACAAAATGTACAGACCTAAGTCCTACCCCATCAGAGCATTTTTTTTGACATCATTCTAAGAGCCACCAATTATATTCAAGCAAATTGGGTTGTATTAATAAAAGTAAGTAAATGCCGATACTGACAGTTTTATAAGCAGATCTGTAGGGACAGTTTCAGAATAGAATAGCAACTAATGTAAAAAAGCACCCAATTCTAAGACTGGTATTTAACAAAATTTAATTTCTAATCTGTCATTAACTAGTTCTATTAGTCATCAAGTCGGCTTAACATTGTCAAATGAATGGCAGCATATAACAAACATCCAAGCTGTTGTGTATTAATTTAGCGGAAAATTCTCATACTAACATGATTCATGAAATAGAGCGGGAGTGCTGCAAGCATATAGACAAGTTGGGCAATATTCACATATCACGCAGTCGTGATTATAATACACAAAGATGAATGCATTTCTCATAGGTGTGAAGCATGGAAATGAATGAAATAGAGAGGTTATTACAGAAATTATAAATTAAATACGATTTATGATCTTGGTTTATTCGTTTTGTATTAAAACCGTTATTATTAAAAACTTGAAAATTGAAATTTTAAATAAATAGAAAGTATTTTTATAAGAATCTTTCTAAATTGTAATTATCTAATAAAACAGTAATTTAACCATAATACCTTATACTATTAACTATTTATAATTATATTAAAAAATATATTTTAATTTAGATAGCAAACTAGATGCTGTAGATAAATAAATAAATAGATTAGGCATCAATTAAGTTGCCACTGGTCTACAAGTACAGTATTGTCAAGTTTCAAAAACTTTAACCGTTAATGTCTTTGAAAGTAAGCCACAGAGAGCAAAACATTATTGGACGTTTTAATAAGGAACAATGTACCATACCATTTATGCACGATTTACGGGGCACCCTGTGTAATCTAAATTAGAAAATTTTAGTTACTTTGTTTATAATCATTGAACCTTACTAAATTGAGGTACGTTATTGTGCTCCAAATACCTACAGTGCATTTTTTTATTATAGAATTCAGAGTAGGCTGTGGTTTAAGTACATTTTTACAGTGTGCAAAAAAATACAATGTGACAACTGGTAACTTTTTTTAGGAGAACAGCATCAATGTTGTATACACTGTTATAGTAATTGTAAGTCATGGCCTACTCCGAATTCTATAATAAAAAATGCACTGTAGTAATCAGATACCTAAAAGTAGAAAGAAAGTACGAGTTATATACAGGGTGTCCCAACTTATAAGTCCACCCCTATAATAAGTCTTATTTTAAAAGATAGAGCTGTGAAATTTAGAGAATGTATATTAATGACCAGGAGGCACAATCCTACATGATCAAAAAAGTTTTGCGGTTGCATATATGACCGTGCACAAATCACTTTCAACAAACAACTTGCATATGGTACTGTATTTCATAGTTTGATATATCATACAATTAATCTAATAATTAAATTTAATATTAGTGCATTTTACTTCAATTGAATCTTTATACGCCTGGGTGATTGACAGAAGTCATCCTTTTGTAGTGGTGCTTTTTTAAAATACCAGAAGTTTAACAACAGGTGAAGTTGAATGAGTTGTAAATGTTTGTGAAAAGATGTTTTTAAATTAAATTTTTTAATTCTTGTATAATTTCATAATGAGTAGATTATGATCTTTTTTCTCAAGGTTTATTAATTAATTACTTAGTCACATGTTAATGATTTTATTGACATCTTAATGCCTTAGCAATTTTAGTTTGATAAGTTATAAAATTAAGTGAAACAATTAATTTTAATATTACAGTGTACTTGATTTGATTTCCTATAATTGCACCTCCTGGTCGTTAATATATAAATAATGGTTCGTACACCACCTTGGGAGTTTCGTCACTTCTTAGAGCTTTCTAAATCCCCTTTTTTTTTGGGAGGATCAGCCCCTGCTGGTCGTTAATATATATTCTATAAATTTCACATCTCTGTCTTTTAAAATAAGACTTATTGTAGGGGTGGACATATAACTTGGGACATCCTGTACAACATAATTTGTTCTATGATATTTATGTGGTGTTTATTTCTATAAGGTTTCCACCATAGGACTGTGATCCAAATTTCTTAAAACCTGGCCAAAATTCTAAATTAGGTACAGTTTCCAGAAATTACAGCTCATTGCATGTAGCTTTGCTTGTGACCTTGAATGCGCTTAGTAAATTTGTTAGGGGTTGGAGTAATTCACTTGAACACTGATTTGTCAGCAAATCAGCATATGCACATATATAGTGTCTCTGTCATTCATCTTCTATCTGTTTCCCTTAAGCACAGGATGATCTGCAATTTTACTTCTGGTGGGTTGTAACCACAACACTTCAGTGCACTAGTAATCAGTTGACTTGAGCCCTGCATCATTAATTTGTGTTGCAGGTTTCGACATACCTTACTTGGTGCATTGATACATGCCAGACAAAGAAAAAGTATAAACGCACCAAATGAAGTATCGGAACTTGCAACACCTGATTACTGGTGTACATATAGAGAAAGGTCTGGGTGAATATACTACTACGGTTGTTCTTGTGATTGTTTTGGTGTCTAAGTGAAGTGAACATACCTACATTGTGGTTAGTGCTTTGACAAAGTTGCATCTGGATAGACATATTTTAAGTTAATTTTTCTGTAGGTGTGTAAAGAACATTTGAAAGCTTTTTTATGGATACTACAATTTAAAGTAAGTAGTTTATTATAGCATATTAACATATTACAAATTTTTACAACAATTTATAAAGAATAAGATGACCTTCGTGAAGCCAAAAACCAATTCTGTGATAACTGCCAAATACCATAAATATACAAAACTACAGACTGTAACCCGATGCCTACAAAAAATGTATGCCTAAAGAAGGGTCTATTCTAGGATGCTCAAAAACTAAAGTGTGCCCTTCACCATCAGGCTGTAAAAGTTAAATTAGCTTGCAACAGAGGTTATCAGTGTGAAACTCACCTGCCAAATACAGCAGGGTTATGTCTAAGGGGCGGTATGTATCACTTTCACCCTGGGCTCAAGAAATACAGAGTATCTACCCTACAGTATCAAACGCTAAAAGTTAAATGTTTTCTAACAGAGGTTATCTGGGATAAACTTATCTTGGAAAGTAAATACACCATATATGTAGAATGGCCTATCTCCGCTATAAGTGGGAAATGTAGCCTGCATCTAAAGGACAGAAACAGTATAGGTATCTCATATCTCTGTTTCTAGGAGACGCCAGCTACTTACGACGCATGCGCGAGAAACGCGCCAAATTACAGTAAATTCAAGTCAAAATAAACGTTTCATCCATCTACAAAAATTAGTTTATATTTTATATAATCGTGGAGCTTTAGAATGGTTGTATAGATTACTCTTGCTGTGCAAAATTAAAAAATTTGTTTAATAATATGACATTGCAATCAATATGGAAGATTATAATCCTCATTTTTGGTAACAATATAATTTGACAGTTAATTAAATTCCTTGAATTGCAATTTACTGTTATCCTTTTCTCGTCTGGCTTTTTTTAAATTTTAGTACATTGTACCAATTACTTTTCTAATCAAGAATTAAAAGCAGAGATACAGACTTCCTTGCTTATTTATTTGGTGTGTTAACTTTGCCTAGAAATTTCAATATTTATATACAACAAAGAGCACAACTTCAAAATGTTTATTAAAGGTATTTTATAAATACAATCTTAATATCTTATAAAATAATACTTACAAATAAACTATAAAAGAACAATTTACTACCTACAAATAGCTTTCAAATTAAATTAATTGTGAAACTGAATGTTATATATATCTAGTTTGAATTTGTATACAATACAAATTCTAACTATGATAAAAATGAATTAATTTAGTGTATTTATGGCGTAAATGTTCACTCTTTTCATTACTGATCTTTGCCTCATAATGTAGTCTTATTTCAACATATATGTTTATAACAGCTTTTATCAGCTGTACTCGATGATTGTCCAAAATGTCTTGACTTTTGATGTGATCAATTAGAACATCACTGTCAAACACATTTGTTCCAACTACAGCAAAAGCTTCAGATTTTATCAATTGCGGTGTTTTATTGAGAAATATATGATGTAAATGTTGTCGAATAATCTTCTCAGTAAACTGACAAATTTTTTTTACATCATTTGAGGGAAAAATATACGGTCCCCGGTTTTTTAATTCAATTAATTGCGTATTGTGATCTGCTATACCAATTAATTGATTAAGGCAGATAGTACAAAATAATTTTTTTTTTAATTTATATACTATAAAACCTGCAATATAATTTACAACATTTAGTACATATGGTGTTAATGTCCAAGAGGTTTTTAAGTAATCATGTTCACTTAATATTTCCTTGCAGACATTTTCTGTATCTACAAGTAAATCTTTAATATTTTTCTTTCTTGAAGTGACATGTAAAATATTTAATCCATCTGTTAAGCAATTTGAGAAACTTGAAGATGAAATTTCGTTTTTTAAAAGTGTTCTTTTAAAAGCACTCTCAAATTGTTTAGCATTTGGATTGTTATTAAATCCACCATGACTTCTTATCACACTAAAAAAAGTCTCTAATGGATCTTGGCTTAACTTAAATGTTAATAAATATTCTTGCTCATATTGCCCTTTTAGTAATGAGTACAACTCGAATATATTGGTTAAATTAATAATAAATCCCAAGAATCCAGTTTTTCAGTTTGATAATAAAATAGGTTTTCCAGATGCATTGGTAAGTTTATTAATATAATCCATAAAATTAATTGAATTTTGTTTTAAAAATTGAAAAGATTCTGTAAGCGGTATATTATATGTATTTTTTTTTTAGAAAATTTGTTTCTACAGTTTAGTATGTCAAAACAATTGTTAAATATTAAGCAAAATTTAGCTGTAGCTTCAGAATCTTTAAATTTGAAAATTCCCAACTGCTTCAGAAATATCAGTGCTTTGTGGGTACTTTCACTTAAAGTTTGTGCTGCTAATTTAACGTTCATTCTATTGTCCTGAAAATTAATATGTTTATTTGTTAATTTAGTGGCACAATGCAAACCTTGTTCTTGCTGGTATGTATGTAAAAGACTTATATATTCCCACGAAATAACAGATCCATGTTTATCTTTTAATATTTTATGGTCCCCTAAAGTATTCCTTACTAATTTAAGCATGTGGCAGGCATCCCAAAATATAAAGATTTTTTCTTTATTGAAAGGATCAATAATCCACGGTTTAAAATCAACAGATGGATATGTCAAATTTGCACCTAGATGACTGCACATGCTTAAATTAGTAGGAGCACCATCAAATACGATAGATACAGCCTTGGCACCTGTATCATTTATTAATTCCAAGCATTTTGATAATAAATTAGCTCGTTCTTCTCCTGTCAAACTTTTTATTAAGAAATATGCAATTGGAACTGTAAAAGATCCATTAATTGCAACAGCCATAAAAACTAAAGCATGCGTTGCTTTGGGCAAATTGTCATTATCACTTTCAAATGACATATGCGATCCTAAATCTACTCCCCCATAAAATCTATTACTGCCATAAATAATCTGGAAACGTATAGCCATTTCATCTATGACAATGTTCAGCAACACTTTTCTTTTTGTTTTCGTTGGCAATTGCATCCAGGGCTTGTTTTTGAAAGCCTGGTTTGCAATTAATATTACTGTACCAATTCTTAATGGTGCTACTGTGAGGCAATAAATCCCTCCATTTATGTCGAATATAATTATATGCCCTAGGTGAATAATATTGTAAAGTTAGTGCAAATTGTTGGAGTTCAGAGGAATACTGTTGCTTTTTATTGTGCAGATTTCTTTTAATAATTTCTTGCACATGTTCAGGTACAGAAGCCTAAAATATTTTCCAAATGTAAAATTTAATGCTAGTCAGAAATTAAATTATTTAGATTTACCATTAGTGTGTCTACTGCTTTATCACTTAAAAGGTGTTTTTTCTTTAAGCTAACAGCTAGATCTTTTAAACATCTAATTTTCAAAGTAAGTCTTCGTCTTTGTTGTTGTAAAGACTTAATTTTCTTGCGTTGCTTTGTAATAGTTGCTTGTGCCATTTGTAAACTTCTTTTTGCCTTTCTTGGAGTAGTCACATCCAAATCTGATAGATCACCCACATACCTTGGAGTTAACACATGCTTTCTCTTGGTTGGAGTGCGTTGTACTTCTATAAAGATAATTTGTGAATAAAATTTACAAATCTAATTCATAATTTATTTAATTTTTAAGAATTCTGCGGATTGTCCTTTAAAATACATACCAGTTTCTAAAATCATCTCCTGCTCATTATTAGACATAATTTCTTCATTAGTACATGTTGATGGATGAACTACATTACTACATATTTTCATTTCATAAGCGGTAGAAGTTGAAGGCATGTTTAATTCTTTAGAAAATTCACTAACAGGTTTAGCAACAGTAACATTGCATTCAATTACTGATGGAGAAGGAACAGCATTAGTTTTTAATCTAATTATGCCTCCAAATCTTCTTGCATTCAAGTCCACAAAATCATCTTCCTTAAAATGTTTGGAGCATATTTTTAAGGAATTTACGTTATCCTCAGGTGTTAAATTGCAAGCTTGTAGCCATAACGACCGTAACGATTCGCTTTTAGGGAACCTACAATTAACAATTATGATCGTACCCTTTTTTATTATAATTATAAAAATCAAGTACTTACTTGTGGTAACTTTGACTCGTTTTAGAGTTGCAAAGGAAACAAATTCTTTTTTCTCCTTTATTCATTTTTCTAATAAAAATTAGATTAGGTATAGATATTTTAATGGCAGTAACTAGATTTTTTTAAAACA
This sequence comes from Ignelater luminosus, assembly GCA_011009095.1. Classification (NCBI taxonomy): domain Eukaryota; kingdom Metazoa; phylum Arthropoda; class Insecta; order Coleoptera; family Elateridae; genus Ignelater; species Ignelater luminosus. Next base: position 361,901 of record VTPC01006391.1, on the reverse strand, counting down.
CGTGTTTCTGTTTGAGGTTAAACCAAGTTAAACCGCGCCAGCATATAACAACAAATCGCTCGTAAAACGCGCTGAAACGTGTTCCGCTTGGAAGACTAACGCTTTCTCTGCCTTTCTCTCCGTTTCAACAAAGATAAGACATAACTGGTTGGCGTAATCTAAGTCCAGCAACATAGACATGCGTTAAGCAAACCTTGAATCTCCAAAAGACAACTATATATTTCTGTCTCTTAGATGTTGGCATCCAGTTGGCAAGTTGTGTTCACCATATACAAGTTTATACATATATGAAGTACACCGACGTTATGTCTAAGGAGCGGTCTATTCCACTTTTCCAGTACGCCCAAAAAATACACTGTACCTTTCACTATCAAGTTAAGTTTCTTTCAACAGAGGTTATCGGGGTGAAAGTCACTCCCTAAAGCAAACGCACCGGCGCGGCGTTGTCTAAGGGACGGTGTGTTCCACTATTGCACTAGGCCCAAAAATATACCGACTACCCTAAAGGTCTACACTGGCTAGATTTTCTAGTCGGGTCTTTATGCAGATCGAAGCTCGGGTTCGGGTCGGGCTGGGTCTCGGTTTAAAAATTTATCGGGCTTTTCGGGTTTAAGTCCACTCAATCGGGTCGAACCATACGGGCTGGTCGGGCCGATCAAGAAGTTATTAGGTTTTTTTCGGGTCTCGTCAATTTTGTTTGGGCCTGGAAATTTCGACCCATGCGGAGCTCTAGTGTAGTGAAGCTGTAAAATTTAAATTTTTTGCAAAAGAAGTTTTCTTACTGAACTGGACCCAGAACTAGTTGCACTTACTCGTACAGATTTTATTTTCGTACTGAACCGGACTCGGAGATTCTTTTGTACTTGATTTTCGTGCAGAACCGAAACCGCAACTTTATACTTGCATTTGGGGACAAATTTCACCCCGATAAGTTCTGTTGCAATAAATACTGCGAAAGTTGAACACACCGCCCCTTAGACACTACGTCGGTGTTTTTGTGTTTGGGGGCGAGTTTCACCCCGATAAACTCTGTTACAAGAAATTTGACCTTTATAGTTTGATAGTAAAGTGTACACTGTATTTTTCGATCCTATTGTGCAGGTGGAACAGCCCTTTAGATACCACGCCGGTGTCTTTGGAGTTGAGGGCGAGTTTCACTCCGATAAACTAATTTTCACAGTTTGATAATAAGGGGTAGACTATATTCTTTGAGCCTATTGAGAAAGTGGAACAGAGCGACCCTTGGAAACAACGCCGGTACATTTATTTTCGGAGTTACACCCTGATAACCTTTGTTGCAGGAAATTAAACTTTTACGGATTGATAGTAAAGGGTACACTCATACGCTGTATTTTTCAAGTTTATACTACCTCTCAGTCACACATTTTAGTAGCTATCGTGTTAAGAGTCTATAGTTTTGTATCTTAATGGTATTTGGCAGTCATTGGAAAATTGGTTGCTGGCTTCACACAGGTAAACAATTAAGTTTTACGCATGCGCATTCAATTGTCACCATTGTTGACATCAATAAAGCCGTGTCAACAATTTATAACATCACGGCTCGAATAAATTTATCTCAAAACAGTTGAATTGAGGACCCACGTTCATTAAGACTTTTTTACTTGTTTTTGGTCGTACTATAATGACCCTTAAATATTTAAACCTTTTTTTAACACCCTATATGAGTACGATCGAAAATGTTTATCATGATCTAAGATTATAGTACTCTTCTTTGGTTTCAATGGCCTTTAGAAACAATATTATGGTCTTCATTATAAAAATAAAGAATTGCCAACGAAATCAAATCGTTTATACGGTTCTAAAATATTACTAATAATAATATCAATTCAATCAGTGTTGTAATGTATCTAGATACAGTATTTAGATACTTTTAGTGTATCTGAGAGAGCAACTAGTTACTTTTCCCAATTTAGTATCGGTATCTGTAACTAGTTACCTTTTTGTGTATCTTGTAGAAGTATCTAGGCACACAAAATTACAATTTTCTTTTGTGATTTCATAGAATAGAAATCTAAAATGAGCAGCATTCTCTTAAATTTAGATAGCAGAGAGCAGAACCGTGAATAAGATCTTACAGCGCAAAAAGTTTCAAACGTGTTTCTGAAGTGTTTCAGTCTTTCTGATATCTTTATGTAACATTTCAGGAACATGTCTGGAACTTTTGTGCTGTATGAGGTGTCATAAACATAGAACAGCAAAATCTAATGCTGGAATTTGTAAATAGGTTTTTCCTTTATAGGTATAACGTTAACAATAACAATAATGTATCTTAGTGGGTATCTAGATATATTTTCTCAGCACTTGTATTTATATCTAGTTACTCAACAAAGAAAGTATCTGTATCTAGATACAAATTGCACTCTGTATCTGTAACTAGATATTTAAAAAAAAATGTATCTGCTACAACACTGAATTCAATATACTATAAATAAACTGTTATTAATATGTTAAGCCCAATTCACACCACGCGTGCCACGAGCGTGCGTTTCTTCTGCATTTTGTTGAAGCTGCGTGAAGAAGCACGAACCTATTCACACCAGGGACTAGAACACTTTTGAAATAAGGGTTACGGTTTCGGTTCTACTTCCTTTAAAAATATGGGTTTAGGTTCCGGTTCCGGTTCTGTGATTTAAAAATAAAGGTTCTGGTTCTGGTTCCAGAATTTTTTTGGGTTCCATAAGGATTCAAATAAAAAAACATGTTAAATTGCAAAACTAAAATTTTGAAACTCTTTTAGCATACAGTGTGTCCCAATTTCGATGCTCACTATTGGAATCTCGGAAATTGTAAGAGATACAAAGTCGGT